>SJYC01095937.1:0-12044 GCA_006408675.1 Madoqua kirkii | reverse complement strand
GAAATTTAATATCAGAGCTTGTTAAGTAGCACCTAATTGCCGTGCATTAATTTAAATTTCTTGACTTAGATGAATGATACAAGGAGAATTTGAAAGTAAGATTTTTGAAATCCAGTTGATAGTTTTTGAAAAACTGTAGAGAATGGAGGAGGTTCCTAATGACGGAAGACGGAAAAAGTGTAGATCCTGCACGCCATGGGCTTATGAGCTTCGGTGGTATCAGAGGAAGATTTTGAATTTCATAATGAACAGAAGATATGAGCCCACAGAAGAAAAAAAGAGAACTGTAGTAATTCACTAAAAACAAACCATAGGAGACCAAATTCACAAACATCATCCAAAATTGATGCTAAGTACTGTGGACCTAGCATTACTAAATATCACCAAGGCATTTGACAATACACTTTGTGATATCCGTATCACCAAGATGGGGAAAAGGGATTGGATAGAAGAGCTCTTCAGTAAAGGAGTAACTCTTTAAATAAACACCCGAATCCTGGTGAATGGGTCTCACATGGAAGAGTCTGGTGAATGTCCAGTGGTTTTCTTACTCCGCATTTATATTAGGAGCTTGAGGGAAGGTAGGAGAGACTGCTCATCAACTGTGCGAGTGGCTCGGAGCTGGAAGGATAGAAGTTCTATGCCTATATGTTCTGAGACTGAATTAATAAAGGTGTGAAAACAAAAGAGATTTCGGTTCTATAGTGTAATTGATTGGCTGAGAGAGTAGACTCTGAAGCTAGAGTTCTGTTCCCACTGGCTGTGGCTTGCCGGGCAAGTTCCCTAACCCTCTTTGCACTTTACTTACTTTTTGAGTGGGGATAATATACCTACTTGATAGGGTTCTTGTAAATGTTGATTGAGATAATAATTATAAAATCCTCAACACCGTGCCTGGCATACAGAGAATGTTGGGTAAGTTGCATTTATCAGCATCATCGTGATCAACACTGTGTGACGATGTGGTTACTGGGAATATTTCTCTGCAGTTCCGGGTGATAAGGACTTAAACATTTGGCTGACTAATTGACAGATTAGACCATGTTTAGAGCTGAGCTATGAAAAAGATAACAGTGTACTCAAGAGTCTGACATCAAAACGAGTTGACTGATGAATCCAGAAACACTTAACCTGGGGGAAGGATGCCTGAGCCCATGGGTTGAGAGCTGTCTTCATACTTGAAGGACTGTCTTATGGATGTGGATTTAAATGCGGTTCATATATCCTTAGGCAGAAGCATTAGGGCAAGTGAGTAGAAGTTGGTACTAAATACAAGGCAATCATTTCAATGAAAGCTAGTCAAAGCTACTTTAAAAATGATGTTTTCTCTCTTACTCAAGGCATCCAAGCAAAGCACCAAATGAGTAGCCAGTCTTGATTTTTCTAGGTTCCTTCTAAACATAAGATTCTAATACATACATATATATAGCCACTAATTTTTAGATTCTAGTCTCTTTAGGCCACTGTGTTGACCTGTATTGAGTATTGTGTAGAGTTCCCTGTGCTATACAGTAGGTTCTTATTACTTATCTGTTTTATATGTTGTAGTGTTTATATGTCAATCCCAATACTTCAATTTATCCCCCATTTTCTCCCTTGGTGGGCTCCCCTTGTGGCTCAGCTGATAAAGAATCCAACCTGCAATGCAGGAGACCTGCATTCCATCCCTGGGTTGGGAAGATCCCCTGGAGAAGGGAAATATTCTGGCCTGGAGAATTCTATGGGCTGTTTAGTACATGGGGTCACAAAGAGTCAGACACTTTCCCCCTTGGCACCTATAAGTTTAGTTTCTATATCTGTGACTCTATTTCTGTGTTATAAATAGGTTCATTTTTACTATTATTTTTAGATTCCACATAGAAATGATCTCATGTGATATTTGTCCTTTTATGTCTGACTTTCTTCACCCAGTATGACGATCTGTGTATCAAATTATTATATTGTACATCTTAAGCTTATATACTGTTAAATGTCAATCATATCTCAGTAATGCAATTACTGAAAAATATTTTAAAAATCCCCCAAACTCACATAAGGTTCTATAGCGCTATAGAAAGTGAGCCTTCTGAAAAGAATGAGACTAATTAGGCCAGATTCACTGAAGACTCTCCTGATTAATCTCCAAAGCAGTTAACTACACATGTCCCACAGGGACTCAGGGTTGCCCTTGTGGTAGGATCTGAGGTTCCCAGCCACTGCCATTACTTATTAGTCACTTACAATTATTTCTCTTTCCTCAGACCTTCCTGGGCATCATCTCCATAACCATTATAACCACAGCAATTATAATCATAATAACAGTAAAGAATAACTGTTATTGAGCACTTAACAACGTGGGTGCCTGTGGAGTATGGGTCTTTGTGGTTAAGTGCTTTGTGTGTATTTCCTAATTTAATCCTCAAACAAACTTCTGAGGTGGACTCTGTTCTCATTGCTCATTTGATTGGAAAGATGATGGGTGTTGGCCCAGGGTCCCTCATTTAGGAAGACTTGGAGCTGAGGTCTAAACACCTGCTCTCTGGACTCCTACTTTCTCATCTCTACCGACTCAGTCGAGAGACTTGGTGAAGAAGGAAAAGAAAAGGCTTTTCAGGAAAAGGTTGGTGATCCTGTGGCTAACCCCACTCTAGGGAATGGCCTCACACTTCTCTTTAGAGGCTTCACTTCAGAGGAGAGAGAGGTCATTTAATTCAGCAAAAATGTCTTGCTGGGAGACTGGATACAATTGCCTATTTCTTTTACCTCGCCACTGATTGTTCTGAGCGGAAGGCAGTTATTGCTTGATTTCCAGCTCTGACTGGACAGATTGATATCGCTCAGCCTCTTAATGGGGGAATGAGTTTCATTATGGGGCATGAGTGGGAAGTGGCTCCTCTTGGCATGAACGCCAAGCGACGGAGCACCTTTGCCTTGAGATGGGAGCACGTCTGTCCTTTATTCCTTCCTAATATGTTCTGTGAAGTTGGGGTTCTTTGCCTCCAGTGCCCTCAGAAAGCCAGAATGAGGAGCTTTTTAGGCTTATTATGAATTTTCAGGCTGATTCTGGGCATCTCTCATTTAGTTTTGCCATCTTTTTTTTTTTTTTTTCAGGATAAATTCAGTGGAACTCATTGCTTTCTAAAAATGTCACTTATTTACAGCAAATGTAATCTACCACAACATTCCCACTGAGACAAAATCTCTTGTGTCTTAAACTGCCTCAGAGGAGACAGAAAAAGTAGTCTTTGTACACATACACCTACAGGGATAAAGTCATCATTGAGCTTATTAATTAGCTAATGCTTTTTAAAATTGCTTTGCAAACGCTGAAATGACTGTGACGTTAGCATTACGTGCTGTTGTAACCTCGTGTTCCAATCCCCCATATGGACAGTATGCCGAGACTGTTTTCTGCATAAATTTCAAGAGAGATAGTGGGACACGTTTCCCACTTGGCAAGTCAGTGGATATGCAACGGAAGGAAGCAACGCTGCACACGGATTATTGACTGATAAAATTCTCCATCTTCCCCTCCTCCAGCTTCTCCCTCACAGCCAGTATCCGCACATGGTCCATCTCATACTCTGGGGAGAAAATGGAACACTTTCACTTTTGCTTGGTCAGTTCCTCTTCCTCCTCTTGTAGATTTACCTTCAAAGACAGTGGCTCAGCTGGTAAAGAGTCCACCTGCAATCTGGAAGACCTGGGTTCAGTCTCTGGATTGGGAAGATCCCCTGCAGAAGGGAGAGGCACTCCAATATTCTGGCCTGGAGAATTCCATGGACTGTACAGTCCGTAGAGTCGCAAAGGGTTGGACATGACTGAGCGACTTTCACTTCGCTTCACTGCAAAGATAGTCATCGCTACCTTCTCTCCTCCTGTTTTATAGGATGAGCTCTCCTTTTCTCTGAGTGTAACTGCTGTTCTCTTCTGCCTCTTTTGAGATTTAGCCCTTTTAGGGAATCTCTCCCTTTTGGTTTCCTTAGCTCTTCTCTTCACCTCTTTTCTATTTCCTCAACTAGAGATATGCTCCAAATCATTTTCTTGACCCTGTGTCCTGCTGAACCTGCACCTTGGCTCATTCCTTGTTTCAATGAAGGACTTTTTAGGAAAATTCACGTGTGTTCCACCTTCTCCTCCTCGTGGGTACTCTATACCCTCTACAAGTGCATGCCTGACACTGGAGCACCACACTTGTCCTCAGCACTTGAGCAGAATCATCTCTGGCTTTGTCTTGCTTAAGTTGGGAATACTTTACTGTATGATCTATGGTGCTCAGTTCTTAACTGCATTAGGACAGTATGCCGAGACTGTTTTCTGCATAAATTTCAAGAGAGATAGTGGGACACGTTTCCCACTTGGCAAGTCAGTGGATATGCAACGGAAGGAAGCAACGCTGCACACGGATTATTGACTGATAAAATTCTCCATCTTCCCCTCCTCCAGCTTCTCCCTCACAGCCAGTATCCGCACATGGTCCATCTCATACTCTGGGGAGAAAATGGAACACTTTCACTTTTGCTTGGTCAGTTCCTCTTCCTCCTCTTGTAGATTTACCTTCAAAGACAGTGGCTCAGCTGGTAAAGAGTCCACCTGCAATCTGGAAGACCTGGGTTCAGTCTCTGGATTGGGAAGATCCCCTGCAGAAGGGAGAGGCACTCCAATATTCTGGCCTGGAGAATTCCATGGACTGTACAGTCCGTAGAGTCGCAAAGGGTTGGACATGACTGAGCGACTTTCACTTCGCTTCACTGCAAAGATAGTCATCGCTACCTTCTCTCCTCCTGTTTTATAGGATGAGCTCTCCTTTTCTCTGAGTGTAACTGCTGTTCTCTTCTGCCTCTTTTGAGATTTAGCCCTTTTAGGGAATCTCTCCCTTTTGGTTTCCTTAGCTCTTCTCTTCACCTCTTTTCTATTTCCTCAACTAGAGATATGCTCCAAATCATTTTCTTGACCCTGTGTCCTGCTGAACCTGCACCTTGGCTCATTCCTTGTTTCAATGAAGGACTTTTTAGGAAAATTGCACGTGTGTTCCACCTTCTCCTCCTCGTGGGTACTCTATACCCTCTACAAGTGCATGCCTGACACTGGAGCACCACACTTGTCCTCAGCACTTGAGCAGAATCATCTCTGGCTTTGTCTTGCTTAAGTTGGGAATACTTTACTGTATGATCTATGGTGCTCAGTTCTTAACTGCATTGTATTCTAAGTGCTATTACACTTTATACTACATTGTATTGTATTTTAATGATCCTCTGCTCATCAGTTCAGTTCAGTCGCTCAGTCATGTCCGACTCTTTGCGACCCCATGAATCGCAGCACACCAGGCCTCCTTGTTCATTACCAAGTTCTCGGTGTTCACTCAGACTCATGTCCATCGAGTTCATGATGCCATCCAGCCATCTCATCCTCGGACATCCCCTTCTCCTCCTGTCCCCAATTCCTCCCAGCATCAGAGTCTTTTCCAATGAGTCAACTCTTCTCATGAGGTGGCCAAAATATTGGAGTTTCAGCTTTAGCATCATTCCCTTCCAAAGAAATCCCAGGGCTGATCTCCTTCAGAATGGACTGGGTTGGATCTCCTTGCAGTCCAAGGGACTCTCAAGAGTCTTCTCCAACACCACAGTTCAAAAGCATCAATTCTTCAGTGCTCAGCCTTCTTCACAGTCCAACTCTCACATTCATACATGACCACAGGAAAAACCATCGCCTTGACTAGACGGACCTTAGTCAGGAAAGTAATGTCTCTGCTTTTGAATATACTATCCAGGTTGGTCATAACTTTTCTTCCAAGGAGTAAGCATCTTCTAATTTCATGGCTGCAGTCACCATCTGCAGTGATTTTGGAGCCCCCCAAAATAAAGTCTGACACTAAGTTTCCCCAGTAGTACGAGTTTCTGGAAGGCAAGGACTAGGATTTCTACAGATTAAGTACTCACTGTAGTGTTAGACATAAGTCCTGGCACATTAGTATCTGGAAAATATTCTTCAAAAAATAGATATTTGTGCATATCAGTAACAACATTATTGCTTTACATTTGCAATGTCTGCTATATCCATTTTCTGAACAGTGTTTCGTTGACTCACTTCTTTGTGACTGCAGTAAACACTCATGGAGTGTTCTAAGTGTTGGAGTTTGTGCTAAATGAGACCCTGTATGAGATCCCTGAGCTTATGGAATTCATGTTATGGCTGAAGGAGACTAATAGTCAGTGTGTAAACACCTAATTAAGATACTTTAAAGTAATGATATGTGGTGTGAAGTAAGTAAAAGAGAATGTTTGTGATTAGACGTCACACTTCTCTGCAAAGGTCCATGCTAGGCAATATCAACATATCAAGCTTACCTCCACCTCCGGGTCTTCGTGACTGGCAAGGAGATTGGGTCTCTGTTTTTAGACTGAGGGGTCAGGGAAGGGCTCCTTGAAGAGGTGACAATTAAGTGGGACTGAGGATGCAGGAAAGAGCCACACAAAGATCTGCGAGAGACTCTTTCAGTCTAAGGAAGCTGTGAGAATGAAAAGGACCCCAGGCAGGTGAAGGGTGGTGTGTTCCAGGCATGGCAGGGATACTGATACAGGAAGCAAACTAGCGATTACCAGAGAGCAGCGGAGAGGGGCTGGGGCAAGTTAGGAATATTGCTTAAGGGATACAAGCCACTATGTATAAAGTGGATAAGAAACAAGGATATATTGTACAGGGCAGGGAGGGTTGTAGCCATTCTCTTTTAATGACTTTCCCTGGAGTGTGTAATCTGTAGAAATACTGAATCACTGTGCTCTACACTTGAAACTAAACTAGTTTTCTAAATAAAATACACTTCAGTTAAAAAAGAGAAGTGATAAGGAAACCACTGTGACTGTGGCTCAGAGAGAGGTGGGGAGAGGAGGAAATGTTTGTGATTAGACATCAGGCTTCTCTTCAAAGGTCCAGGCTAGGCAATCTCAACATATCAAGCTTACCTGCACCTCGGGGCCTTCGTTGACTCTTTGTCTCCTGTCCGGGTTGACTTTCTCTCTCCTTTATGCAAGAGAGCAGGGCGTCTCTCCAGGTGTCTGAGCTCACCTGTGCAGAGTGTCTCCTCTCCTGTCAGCACCTGGCATTTACTGTTATTCCCCCTTTCTCTTGTACCTTTGATCTTTGTTTCTCCTTTGCAGGCTACAGACATGTGCTACTCTAGCCTATCCTTGCAGGAAACCCTTGCCTTTGCTTGTACCTTCTTAAACTCAGAGAAAATATATTTCTTGCCCAGAGATTGTAGGTAAGGAGAAAAAGCACAGAATGGTTTTGAGATTTGAGAAAGGACTGATGACTGTAGCTCAAAAGTGAACTCCTTATTGCCAGATTCAGACTTAAATTGAAGAAAGGAGGGAAAACCACTAGACCATTCAGCTATGACCTAAATCCAAATCCCTTACAATTATACAGTGGAAGTGACAAATAGATTCAAGGGATTAGATCTGATAGACAGAGTGTCTGAAGAACTATGGACAGAAGTTCATGACATTGTATAGGAGGCAGGGATCAAGACCATCCCTGAGAAAAAGAAGTACAAAAAGGCAAAATGGTTGTTTGAAGAGGCCTTACAATTAGTTGAGAAAAGATAAAAGCTAAAGGCAAAGGAAAAAAGGAAAGATATATCTATTGGAATGCAGAGCTCCAAAGAATAGCAAGGAGAGATAAGAAAGCCTTCTTCACTGATCAGTGTAAAGAAATAGAGAGAAACAATAGAACAGGAAAGACTAGAGATCTCTTCAAGAAAATGAGAGATACCAAGGGAACATTTCATGCAAAGAGGGGCTCAATAAAGGACAGAAATGGTATGGACCTAACAGAAGCAGAAGATATTAAGAAGAGGTGGCAAAAATACACAGAAGAACTATTAAAAAAGATCTTCATGATCCAGATAATCACAATGGTGTGATCACTCACCTAGAGCCAGAGATCCTGGAATGCAAATTCAAGTGGGCCTTAGGAAGCATCACTACAAACAAAGCTAGTGGAGGTGATGGAATTTCAAATTCTAAAAGATGATGCCATGAAAGTGCTGCAGTCAACCTGACAGTAAATTTGGAAAACCCAGCAGTGGCCACAGGACTGGAAAAGGTCAGTTTTCATTCGACTCTCAAAGGCAATGTCAAACAGTGTTTAAACTACCACACAATTGCACTCATCTCACACACTAGCAAAGTAATGCTCAAAATTATCTAAGCCAGGCTTCAACAGTATGTGAACTGTGAACTTCTAGATGTTCAAGCTGGATTTAGAAAAGGCAGAGTAACCAGAAATCAAATTGCAAACATCTACTGGATCATCAAAAAAATCAAGAGAGTTCCAGAAATATATCTACTTTTGTTTTACTGACTATGCCAAAGCCTTTGACTGTGTGGATCACAACAAACTGTGGAAAATTCTGAAAGAGATGGGAATTCCAGACCACCTGACCTGCCTCCTGAGAAATTTGTATGCAAGTCTAGAAGCAACAGTTAGAACTGGACATGGAAAAATGGACTGGTTCAAAACAGGGAAAGGAGTACGTCAAGGCTGTATATTGTCACCCTGCTTACTTAACTTATATGCAGTGTACATCATGTGAAATGCCAGGCTGGATGAAGCACAAGCTGGAATCAAAGATTGCCAGGAGAAATATCAGTAACCTCAGATATGCAGATGACAGCACCCTTGATGGCCAAAAGTGAAGAACTAAAGAGCCTCTTGATAAAAGTGAAAGAGGAGAGTAAAAAATTTGGCTCAAAACTCAGCATTCAGAAAATGAAGATCATGGCACCCAGTCCCATCACTTCATGGCAAATAGATGGAGAAAGAATGGAAACTGTGAGAGACTTTTATTTTGGGGGGCTCCACAATCACTGCAGATGGTGACTGCAGCCATAAAATTAAAAGACACTTGCTCCTTGGAAGAAAAGTTATGACCAACCTAGATAGCAAATTAAAAAGCAGAAACATTACTTTACCAACAAAAGTTCATCTAGTCAGGGCTGTGATTTTTCCAGTAGTCACGTAGGGATGTGAGAGTTGGACTATAAAGAAAGCTGAGCACTGAAGAATTGATGCTTTTAAACTGTTTTGTTGGAGAAGACTCTTGAGAGTCCCTTGGACTGCAAGGAGATCCAACTAGTCCATTCTAAAGGAAATCAGTCCTGAATATTCACTGGAAAGACTGATGGTGAAGCTGAAACTCCAGTACTTTGGCCACCTGATGTGAAGAACTGACTCCTTGGAAAAGACCCTGATGCTGGGAAAGATTGAAGGTGGGAGGAGAAGGGGAAGACAGAGGATGAGATGGTCGGATGACATCACTGACTCAATGGACATGAGTTTGAGCAGAGTCTGGGAGTTGGTGATAGACAGGGAAGCCTGGTGTGCTTCAGTCCATGGAGTCACAAAGAGTCGGACGTGAAGTGAACTGATGAGAAAACTCACATGGATGACCCATGTCCTCACTACACTAGAGGCAGGTCACAATGTATTAAGTGTGAGAAGAATGCATGCTTATATATAATCCAGCTATTCTAAACAGTACTGTCATCAAAGTGAATTTGCTCAGTTGTGTCTGACTCTTTGCAACCCCATGCACTATATAGCCTACCAGGCTCCTCCATCCATGGGATTTTCCAAGCAAGGATACTGGAATGGATTTCCATTTACTTGTCCAATGGATCTTCCTGACGTAGGGATTGAACCCAGGTCTTCCACATTGCAGGCAGACACTTTACTATCTGAGCTATCTGGGAAACATCAACCTTTCACTCAAATTGGAAATGTCTGGGTGAACCCTGATCTTTCCTTTGCACCCCCCTTCTTCTGCTCTGCCCTCATGGCATCAGCCATACATCCCACTGCCACGCCCCCGTTGTATTTCTCATTCATTTCTTTCCTTTCTGGGTGGTTGGCTCCCTCCTTTCCCACTGCCCCTGCCCGTTGTCATGGTGTCATAGGCGTCTTCCTACCTCCGGTCTCTGCCGATTTCTAATAGTCCGCATCCTGCCCCACCTTGTCTTCTCTGCTGCACATCAGCAACATCCATTGCCCACTGAGAGCCCATGTTCTCCAGCTGCCCACTCATGGCCTTCTGTAGTCTGGCTTCAACTTTCTTACCTCTGCTTCATACCTCCTCTTCCTGCCAAGCCAGAGTGGCTATCACATCTTATTCGGAATATACATTTTCAGTTCTTGCTTCTGAGACTTCTGTATTTGGATCTCTGCCATCTGACTCTCACACACTCTTCCAGGGCTCAGGTCATGGTCGCTGCTGGGCCAGTCACCTTGGTCGGCAGTGTTATTTCTCACTTCTGAGTTCTCCCCTTGTGTATATGACATGTATATGCCATCTGCATATGTGTATATGGTATGGCATGTGAGAGCGCAGACTTTGGAGCCAGACTTCCAGACTTTCAATTTTTGTTCTGCCACTCACTATCCACATGTCCTGGGCCAAGTCAGTTAGCTTCTCTGAAACTCAGTTTATCCATCTATATGCTTTTTAATTGATGTATAATTGACTTGTCATGTTGTGCTGATTTCTGGTGTACAGAAAAATGATTCAGTTATATGTATATACGTGTATATATATTAATTCTTTTCCATTATGGTGTATTATAGGATAATGAATACAGTTCCTTGTGCTATACAGTAGGACCTTGTTGTTTATCTATTTTATATGCAGTAGTTTGTATCTGCTAAACCCAAACTCCTAATCTATCCCTCCCGTACCCCCTTTCTCCTTTGGCAACTGTAAGTTTGTTTTCTGTGTCTATGAGTCTCTTTTCTGTTTTGTAAATAAGTTCATTTGTGTCGTATTTTAGATTCCACATGTAAGTGATAACATGGTGTTTGTCTTTCTCTTTCTGACTTCCTTCCTTCACTATGATAACCTCTAGGTCCAGCCATATTGTGTAAATGGCCTTATTTCATTATTTTTATGGCTGAGTAGTATTCCATTTTGTACATATACCATATCTTCTTTCTCTGTTCACCTATCAGTGGACATTTATGTTGATTCCATCGTTTGGATATTGTGAGTTGTGCTGCTGTGAACAAAAGAGTGTGTGCATCTCTTTGCATTACACTTTTCTCAAGTTTTATGCCCCATGGTGGGATTGCTGGATCATATGGTTGATGTACTTTTAGTTTTTTAAGGAACCTCCTTACTGTTTAGTATTAGTAGTTGCACCAATTTAAATTCCCACCGAGAGTGTAAGAGGGCTCCCTCTTTTTCTCACACCCTCTCAGCATTTGTTATTTGTAGACTTTTTAATGATGGCCACAAAATGATTTTTTAATAATACCTACCTCATAGAATTTTTATAAGAATTAAATGAAGTAATATAATACCAGTACATGGTAAGTGCTCAGTAAATATTGGCTATTATTGCCATGTATTTGGCCCTTAAAATGCCCTGCAATTGTTAACTTTTCTGGCAGACATATAATCCCTTTGAGGCAGAAAGGTTTTTGTAGTTTCAGCAGTAAAGTTTATACTGTAGGTTTATTCATTAAAGAGAGTAGGAAGTAATATATATCCCTTGAATGATGTTCAAGCTGGTTTTAGAAAAGGCAGAGGAGCCAGAGATCAAATTGCCAACATCCACTGGATCATGGAGAAAGCAAGAGAGTTCCAGAAAAACATCTATTTCTGCTTTATTGACTATGCCAAAGCCTTTGACTATGTGGATCACAACAAACTGGAAAATTCTGAAAGAGATGGGAATACCAGACCACCTAACCTGCCTCTTGAGAAATCTGTATGCAGGTCAGGAGGCAACAGTTAGAACTGGACATGGAACAACAGACTGGTTTCAAATAGGAGAAGGAGTACGTCAAGGCTGTATGTTGTCACCCTGCTTATTTAACTTCTATGCAGAGTACATCATGAGAAATGCTGGACTGGAAGAAACACAAGCTGGAATCAAGATTGCCGGGAGAAATATCAATAACCTCAGATATGCAGATGACACCACCCTTATGGCAGAAAGTGAAGAGGAGCTAAAAAGCCTCTTGATGAAAGTGGAAGAGGAGAGTGAAAAAGTTGGCTTAAAGCTCAA
>SJYC01095934.1:0-20191 GCA_006408675.1 Madoqua kirkii | reverse complement strand
GGCTGGATGGCATCACTGGCTTGATGGACATGAGTTTAAGTGAACTCCGGGAGTTGGTGATAGACAGGGAGGCCTGGCATGCTGCAATTCATGGGGTTGCAGAGTTGGACACAACTGAGTGACTGAACTGAACTGAAATGTTCTTTTAAAAATATAGTGTATAATGTGAATATACCAGTTGAATAGTACATGTATACGTTTCACAGATACACTGGTATTAGAAGAAAAGGCTCCAAATGCCCTTTGTTTTGTTTTACTAACAGATGCAAAATCAAAAATAGGTTTGGGGTCTAGCAACTTATGAAAATAAATCCTATCTGACAGAGAAAAATAAATACTATAAGATATCACTTATATATGGAATCTTAAAGATACAATAAACTAGTGAATGTAGGAAAAAAGCAGCAGAGTCACAAAGAACAACTTAAGGTCACCAGTGAGGAGAGGGAAGAGGGGAGCAGTTTAGGGGCAGGGGAGTACAAGGTACAAACTTTTGGTATAATAAGCTACAAGGATATGTTATACAACATGGAGAATATAGCAAATATTTTATAATAACTATAAATGCAGTTTAATCTATAAAAATTGTGACACTATATTGTACACCTGTGACTGATAATATTGTACGGCAACTATACTTAGCTTATCAATCAATCAATCAATCAAATATCAGGCTGGTAATTCTGGACCTCGGCACAGTTTCTGACCTGTGACTATTCAGCTGCTTTCCCTTGGACAACTCACATAGGTCTCTGAATTTCCATTTAAAGGTCCAAAATTAAATTAGGTACTGCCTGTGGCCCCTACTGGCAAAATGCCAACTGTACACTGTACACATTAGAACTGGAGACTTGAAATTCACAGTGACTTGCCACTGAACTGGTGAATAAGACTGTCATCAAAGAGCTGGGAGTCTAAGAGCAGAAGAAAATTTAAAAGTTTAATAAAGTTTCCAGTTCTGCTGCAATCTTTATAATGAGGGTACCAAAACAGCTTGTGCTACTTCCTAGACAGGGACACGTTGGACGTGGCAGTGTCTCCTTCTCAAGAGAAGTTTTTGAGTTTAAAGACACAGTTGAATAAAATGACTTCAAACTGAGAGCAAATAAAGGCTCGAGGTCAAAACCGAAGAAAGAAAGAAAATAATTAACAATTTACAGTCAGCTTTTGTAAGTATTCCTCTAAACCTTCCATAGTTATATCTTCACGTTTCTACCACAGAGAACTTCCTGGGTTGTATGGTTTTTTCAAGGCCCATTTTCTTAATATATTATGATTCATAGTCTTAAATTAAGATTCTTGGATGCATTCCTTTGGAGTTTAGAGAGTCAGTTGTTCATCCAACTAACAAGTTCAACCAGCTAATTACACTGATCAGCTGCAAACAATATGGAACATTTTTATTAATATTTCCTTTCAAAATTAAAATATCTTTAATATTGGGATATCTTTAATAAGGGACATACCTTCCTTAGTATATTTTTGGTTTCTTGAAAAAAACAGAAGTAGTTTTTAACTCATCTTGGATCCCTCAAAGCACCAAGCACGATTTTTTTTCTCCACAGAGCAAGTGCTCAAAATATATATTGAATGAATGAAGGTGCATGAGAGAGAAAGGTGGTAGTAGCTTACCAAAATCAAGAAGAGTTTTCCAAAATGCAATTGGTAGAGACTTCCCTGGTGGATCAGATGGTAAAGCATCTGTCTACAATGTGGGAGACCCGGGTTCGATCCCTGGGTTGGGAAGATCCCCTGGAGAAGGAAATGGCAATCCACTCCAGTACTATTGCCTGGAAAATCCCATGGATGGAGGAGCCTGGTAGGCTACAGTCCATGGGGTCGCAAAGAGTCGGACACGACTGAGTGACTTCACTTTCACTTTCACTTTACATCATTCACTCTTTTGAGGCTTTGTTTAAACACATTGTATTGGGCTCCACTTCAAACCTATTGAATCTCCCATATTTTCATAAGCTCACTAAGAGATTTGGGGCATGCAAAGTTTGAGAACCACTGCCCAAGAGGAACATCAATTCCTCACTCTTTTCAATTTCTGATAACTATCAGGGGCATGAAGGATAATGTCTATTTTGAAATTTCTTGAGACCTAACCTTTCCTTTTGCTTCTTAGTTTGTTTTGTTTACAATCCATTCTGAATTCCAAGACTGCATATTTGTCATAATTTGACAGTAGGGATCTTATTGTAGAGGTAGGGGGTAGGGGGACCGTGACTAATAATGACTACAATGTATTGAGTACTTGAAAAATGCCAGGTTTTGTTTTAAGCATGTTTTATATAGATTTCTTTATTTAATACTCGTATTAGTTCCTATTGATTAGGTATTAGGTCCATTTTACAGATAAGAAAACTGATACACTAAACAAATAAGCAATTTCCCTATTGTGTGACCACACAATTAGTAAATGGTAGAGCTTGGGTTCAAACCCAGGCAACGTGGTTCTAAGTCTGCACACCTAGCCACTAGGCTAAAGTGCTTGACAAGAAAAAGTGATAAAGAACAAGGTTCTAAGGAGTTCAAAGAAAGAGACGATTGTATCGCCATAAAAAGAAGACTTTTAACTGAGAAAATATGAATACTGTGTGTCTCTGACTCTCAGTTATTAAAGCCATTGTGAAGATATAATTTGATAGTCTTTTCTTGAACAATAGTAGCTTAGCTACAAGCTTCCCTCGTGGCACAATGGGTAAAGAATTTGCCTGAAATGCAGGAAACCTGAGCTGGGAAGATCCCTTGGGGAAGGAAACTGCAATCCACTCCAGTATGCTTGCCTGGGAAATCCCATGGACAGAGGAGCATGGCAGACCACAGTCCATGGAGTTGCAAGAGTCGGACACAACTTAGTGACTGAACAACAACAACGGAAGTTTAGTTGCTCTCAAACCCACTGCAGCCCAGCCACAGATGGCATTCTCGGAGCTGGCGGCTCTGGTTGATCTTAGTACGAGCTGTCACCCAGGAGACTTGCATTCTCAGTGGGGGGAAGTCTCAGAGTTATAAGGAAGTTTAGATGATGGAGTAGATAGCCAAGTGGAACTGAAGATTCCATATAGGGCATAAGTAAAAATATAAATTTAAGGGAGTATAAATTCACATATTCTTTGTGGACACACTAGAAAGTGGAAGCAAGGAAATTCTTACATGCCTTGATGCCAGCCCAGGATATATGAGACTTCTCAGATTCAAAGGAATATGGAAGTACAGACTCCACACCAAGTCATCCTCACCCTGAAGTCATTGTCTTAGAGAATCTGGTTTCCTTGGGGTTGGGAAAAGTCACTCCCTTAGGTTTAGAATAAACCTGTACAGTCAGAGTAGGTGATGACAAGCACTTTACACTTGTGTGTGTTAGTCACTGAGTCATGTCTGACTCTTTGCAACCCCACAAACTGTAGCCTGCTAAGATTCTATGTCCATGAGTTTCTCCAGGAAAAAATACTGGAGTGGATTGCCATTCCCTTCTCCGAGGATCTTCCTGAACCAGGGGTTGAACTCAGGTCTCCTGTACTGCAGGCAGATTCTTTACCATTTGAGCTACAGGGAAGCCCTACTTTACATTTCAGTCATTTTGGAAGAGGAAGGATGCGGTCCATTCACTTTCTTCGCAGATTAAGACAAGACAGAGCTAGCTGTGACACCAAGTTGTCATCAACAAGAGGAATATAATGTTAGATATGTCTCTCTGAGACAGCTTCCTAATGCTCCGCTTGTTCCCCAGAAGACATGGGAAACATGATCTTAGCAGTAAGGGGAATGGGTTAGTTTAAAAGGAAGCTAAGACCCAGAACTATCTGTGTTAGTGAGATGGACACACACGCCAAGTGTTTATCAAGCACATTCTGAATGCTCACTACATGCTGGGCATAATGCTAGTCTTTCATGGGAGAATTTCCTGCAGATCATACGAAAGTGTATGCCATATGGCAAAGAGTCATGGGAATAAGACAGATCCTAGTTACTAGATCTGGTGAACAAACTCAGGATAAAAACAAAGTAGATCATTCTTCTGAGGGATCACCTTGAACATTGATTAAAATCCCATGATAAGGTTAAGAAAAGAATAAAAGGATTTTTCTCTCCTTCAACAAGATAGGATAACTTTTCAAAGCAAATCCTAAACATAAAATTGACAAAGGATCTCTCAAAAAATATGCAACAAATGTAGCTTTCAGCAAGAATATCATCACATATACAAAATGAAATGTGAGTTATTCACTATTAAGAAAGTTTAAAGCCCTTCAAATGAATTTGTTTGAACTGTTTAACAGGAAAATAAATATGATGGGTGGTCTGGTTCAGGTACCTGTCCAAGTTCCAGTTGCATTACATTTTCATATCACCAATACTTAAAAGCCCCCTCCTTGTTGCATCAACAGCAGTGCATGGGATCATCTCCAGAATGCATGGCAACCAACATGTTATACAAACACATTTGCTTCATGAGCTAGACTCTGCCATTTTCCAGGAAATACAAACTAAGCAACATTTGCTTCATGAGCTAGACTCTGCCATTTTCCAGGAAATACAAACTAAGCAACATTTGCTTCATGAGCTAGACTCTGCCATTTTCCAGGAAATATAAACTAAGCAAATAAAAAAGAGATTCGCTTGTTACAACTCAAAGCTCTACTACTTGAAATACATTACATGGACTGGAGGGGTGAGAATTTATCTCATCAATAGTCAGGATACTTTGCAAAAGCAAGAACATCATTTTCAGGCTCAAATGGCAGAGAAGAGGCTAAAATGCAAGTTTTCTGACTTTTAAACCAGTATATTTTCCATCCCACAGGATGCCTCTCAGTTCAATTTTCCATATCACTGAAGCCTGCAATAGAGTTACTGAATATCCACCAACATTTTTCCTCTCTTTTTAATATTTAAGGTGTGGCCAATAGGTCATATAGATTTGAGTACACACCTCTGCCATTAACTTGCTATACTAAACAAGTCAGCTAACTTCACTCAAGTCCACTTTTCTAGCCTATAACTATATCGACTAAATTGAAGGGGTTTTGAAAGAATTGGAAGAAGACTCTACTAAGCTATAAGTATCATGTAAATATGTTTGTATTAATAACAATAATCTCCCTGAAGTTGAGGATTATATAAACACTTGTTCAATTTAAGTACCTTGCATACAGTACTAAGAGTAACTGAATATTATTAAACACTTGCTATGTGTCAGGCACTGTTCTAAATACTTTACTCATATAAACTGATGGGCTCTTTGCCACAAGCCTATGAAGGAATTCTTTTTCTTCTCATTCTGCATGCATAATATCTGAGGCTCAGAGAGGTAAGTGGAGGAACTGAGACTCCAGGCCCAGAATCTCCATTTCATGGCCACTGATGCACAGCACTGGACCAGTAGCCAGCAAACCTGCACTATTCTACTTTAGGGACATCCTAACCAGAGCCTAAAACCAAACACATGCTTAATAAAACACTTGCTGAACTCACTTGAGCAACATGGTGTTTCACGTCTGTGTATCCTGCTTCAGCCACCTACCTCAGTGACCTGTGTGAGTCTCAAAGAGAAAACACATTTCATACAAGTGTTAAGAGGCTCCCTGATGGCTCAGCAGGCAAAGAATCTGCCGCAATGCAGGAAACACAGGAGATACAGGTTTGATCCCTGGGTCAGGAAGACCCCCTAGAGGAGGCAATAGCAACCCACTCCAGTATTCTTGCCTGAAAAATTCCATGAACAGAGGAGCCTGGTGGACTACAGTCCAAAGAATCTCAAAGAGCTGGACACAATTAATTGACTATGCATGCAAGATGCTACTAGCAATAT
This sequence comes from Madoqua kirkii, assembly GCA_006408675.1. Classification (NCBI taxonomy): domain Eukaryota; kingdom Metazoa; phylum Chordata; class Mammalia; order Artiodactyla; family Bovidae; genus Madoqua; species Madoqua kirkii. The sequence goes on along the minus strand of SJYC01095934.1, from coordinate 14,370 downwards.
TCATTAACAAAGAAATGATAGCCTTGCCTAGATAGCTAGACTGGTCTGCTCCATTATTTTCTTCTTGGTCTAAACCAGTATGTTGTGAATTAGGTTTAGACATCGAAGCAGAAGCTGCTGACTATGTGCCCATGTAGGGAAGAGTGAGGAGACCTTGGAAGAGTTTCACAAGGTCAAGGATCTTGCTGCAGCCCATCCAAATTCCATCATGGAACGTGCAAGGCCCAAGGGATGGCTTGACTGCCAGGTCACTTCCCGTGCTATATCCTAAGGCCTCCACATTTTTGGCCACTCATTTCGGCAGGACCTCCCCGCTACAAGTGCTCTGGCTGACCACTTTTAAGACATGAAATAATGCAAGCCTGAGACATGGCTATTACCACTTATCATGGGTTGAATATTATCCCCCCCAAATTAATGTCTATCCAAAACTTCAGAATATTAGTTTATTTGGAAAAAAGCTCTTACAGATATAATGAGTTAAGGGTCTTGAGATAAAATCCTAGATTTTGGAATCCACTAACTGAGATCCTTATTAAAGGAAAGGGAGATTCAGACCCAGAGACAAAGAAACAGAAATGAAGGCCATGACTCACCAAGGATGATAGGAGCTACCAGATGCTGGAAGAATCAAGAATGACTCCCAAGAGTCTTAGGAGTGAGGGTGACCCTACCAACACTTCAGTGTCAGACTTCAGGCCTTCAGAACTGTGAGGGAATAAGCTTAAGTCTTCTTATGCAATTCAGTTTATGATAGTTTCTTAGAATAGCCCTAGAGAACTAATCCACCACTCACTGCTTATTCTATAAAGAATTAGAAAAGGGTTTCGATGAGTTTAGAATTTACTGAAGAATCAGATTCTAAATCTAGAACTAAATTAAAAATTTTATAAATTGCACTCTGTATGGGGAGAAAATTCTACTAATCACATTCCACATGGAAAAAAAAAATAGAAGGCATTACAGGGCAACATTTATTTTCACTCTTGATGGTTCAATAATGAGAACAAAATCTAGTTAAGCGTTGAGGGACTTTTTTCCCTTGTGTAGCATACTTCCCTGTAATTATAAAACAGCATGCTATTATAAAGACACAATCTATTTAAAAAAAAAAAGAACTTAAAGGAAATATATTAGAAAAGTGAATTTCAAAAATATAATAAAATACTGTCATATTTCTGCCATTAAACAACCATTTCCAGAAATATTTTCATTACTCTCAGTTACTACTGATCTATCTAGCCCAGTTTTGCACTTATTACATGGTAAAGTTTATTTAAAATATTCATTAATCCACATTTTTCCACAACCTAAATAGGGACCATCAAAGATGATATTTTAAAACATATTTTTAACTGGGCTCATTTATACATTTTTGACTATTTTGTCCTAGATTATTACCCAAAGGGTAACACAGAAGAGACTCTCAAATTTTAACTTAATAGGAAAAAAAAAAACCTGTAAAAATTTTATGCGTTTCAATCAAAGGTAGTGCTCCCAGCATGGTGCTCACTATCCGTGTGCAGCTGTAACTGAAAAAACTCAAGGTGTGATTAAACAGTCTTTTTCATATAATCCTCCCTTAAAGGTTTTTTAATTGGAACGCTGCCATCATTAACAGAGCCTGTTCACCAGAAGTCTTTGCTCCAAGTGACGAAAGGAGCCACCCAACTTCTGACTCCTTCATGCCAGGCTGATGCCTGCTACTGCCACCTCTCAACAGGGCACTGCTCCATCACACGTCAGTTTTAATAAAGCAAATAACATGATGATAGCTATGTTTATGAGCCTTTGACATCCAGTGGCTTCAGAAGGACTTTATTTTTTCACAGCACAAACAAGAAGCACTGGGGCAGGTCTTCCTGGATGGAAAACTCTCCTATGTACACATGCCCCCCTCTCTGCATCTCCACGCCACCCTCCTTTCCAGTTTCCTGAGATCCCTCAGCTGCAGGGCTATTTTTTGGTGTCCTGGCCCAGGAACTTGAGGACCAGTTGAACTCTTTCTTCCATATGTTCCCTGCCTCTAGTTTGTCACCAAATCCTTTCACTTCTTGACTGAAGCCACCCCGTTTCATCACACGGTTCCAGCTTCTGTCTCCTGAGCCTGCTCAAGGACACCCTTGGGCACACACACCTCCCCTCTGAGATCCCTTCCACAGCCTCCATCCAGGCAAATGTGCCTAAATTACTCACCTCATGGCATTTCTTTGCTTAATATTTTGTTATGGCTCCCAGTTGTCCACTAGATCAAAGTGCTAATCCCATAACGGGTTTTCAGACTCTTCTATAATGTAATTCAACGTATCTCTCAGTCTGGCTTGTTCTTATAAGTTCCAGGGCAGCAGTGGGCCTTTCTAGCTGGGGGAAGCATGATGACTCTCTCAGCCTGCCCCCAGTTCTTCTTGGATTTTGAGCACAGAATGTCCTCCCTCTTCCCCTCTGTCTTCTCACACTACTTTACTCCACATAATAATATTCCACCTCTGAAATAATTAACTCTCAAAGCCCTTAATTATATGTAACTGCTTGTCCCTCCATCTTCCTCAGTCCCTCATTCTCACTAAACTGGCTCAGAGACCTTGCTGGGATCTATGGGCTTTATCCTCTCGTTATCTTCCCAGTCTACCTGCCCTTTCTCAGCTTGATGCTGTTCCTACTTACCTTATACAGTATGACAGTCTCATCAGTTCAGTTGTTAGTCCCATCTCCCCTGACCCTCTGCCTTGCCACCTCCAACACAAGATTAATAAATTGTTCCATTTCTTCGGTTTCTTTTCAGTAGCTACTGGTACAAATTTGATGACAATGTATATCAGCTCCTTTAAATTTCCTATAGGCATTTATGACTACTTAGTAATTCTTCCCCATTCTTATACAGCTGTCTTTTCCTTTTCTTTACAGATTTTAAGTCCTATTCTTTTCATTCTTAGAAAATGGCCATTATAAGGTACAGTCATGTGCGGTTTCACGATCCCCACGCTTCAATGTGCCTATGCTCCTTTCCAGTCTTACAGGGAAGAGCATTCCTACTCTGTGAGGCTCTTGTTTCCTTCCTCTTCCATCTTCTTTGGTTCTTGTCCAAGCCATTGTTCTCCCTCTCCTGGCATCTCTTGCCAACGTGTATAATATGATCAAACCACCCCCATATTTTCAAATACCGCTTTTTAAAGCTTTGTCTCCTCCTGGATGTGACAAGTAAACTTTTCAAAGACTACAGTGGCAGTGTTCACTTTTCCAGTCCAGATTCCCAATCTGAGCAACCTGATGCCTGGCCTCACTGCTTCATGGAAAATGCTCTCCAAAATGTATCCGTGTACATTCAACCACTAAAAGGAAGGAAAGCCTGCCATTTGTGACAACATGGATGGACCTTCAAGACATGATATGAAGTGAAATAAGTCAGATAGAGAAAGACAAACACTGTATTATCTCACTTATGTGTGGAATCTAAAAACAAACAAACACACAGAAACAGAGATTAGACTTGTGGTGACCAGAGTTATGAGCAGAGAGGGAACTGAGTGAAGGTGGTCAAAAAGGAACCAACTTTGAGTTGTGAATAAGTACTGGGGATGTAACATACAACATGATGACTATAGTTAACACTGCTGTGGAGTATATTTAAAAGTTGCTGAGAGAGTAAATCCTAAAAGTTCTTACCATAAGGGAAAACATTTTTTATCTATATGAGATGATGTATGTTGACTAAACTTAATGTGATGATTATTTTACAATATATGTAAGTCGAGTCATTATGCTGTATACACTAAACTTATATGGTGCTATATGTCAACTATATTGCAATAAAACAGGAAAAAAAATGTTCCTGGTCACCTCCCTCCTAACTATTAAATCCAATGGCCTCATTTTCATTCTATAGCACCCATAGGTGTTTACCTAAATAACTGTCTCAAAATAATTGCCTTCTTTGCTTTCATGACATTGCTCCATATTTCCTTCTACCATCATGATTCCTCCTGAGAACTTTTCACTGATTTCTCTCCCTTGGCCTAGTCTTTTAATATGGGTCTTTAAAAAGTGGTTTTTCCTAGTTTCTCTTGCCTCCTACTACCCATTTTCTCTAACAGTAATTTCTTCAATTCCATGGTCTTATCTGATTCCTTGATATTGATGACTCCCAAAGTTTACTTCCACCCTCAGCCTAAGCTTTAGACACATATTTCCAACACTCATCAACTTCTGTTGACACCTCAAATAACCTGGGCAAAGGGGGACTCATTATCTTTACTCTTGGTCCTTCTTCTATGTTTTTTGTGCTTATTATTGCTGTGTTTAATTGATCAGTTGTGTCCAACTCTCTATGGCCCCATGGACTGTATGTCACCCACCAGGATCCTCTGTCCATGGAGTTTTCTAGGCAAGAATACTGGAACAGTTGCCACTTCCTTCCCCAGGGCTTCCCAACCCAGAGATTGAGCTAGCATCTCCTGGACTGCAAGCAGATTCTTTACGGCTGAGCCACCAGGGAAGACAAAATGTCAATAGCACTGGTAGGTTGCCAGCTATATTCTGAGCACTAAAACAAAGACCACTGACAAGTCTATATTCTTAAAGAACTTATGGTTCCTCTCTATAGCTTGGAGTATAAAGCAGGGTGATGAGAAAAAAATACATTTCAATGCCACCTAGTTAACAGTTAGAACCTACTACAATTGACCAAAATCCTTCTTGTTTTTACCATTTCAGTGTATGTAATTGCAGATTCAGTAATAACTTATAGTAGTAACTAACACTGAGATTAATAATAGTGATGGGGAAATGGGTCCATTCCCGGAAATCATCTGCATTTGCAGAATTTGCATTTGTTTGTGAGGAAATATTCCAGTGATGGATTTTATTAAATTATGAAATATAAAAATAATAATATGACTGCACATGTAACTGTAGTCTTTGGTTGTGTCCTATAAAGTATATTCAACATCTTTGGGGAATTTGGGGAAAGTCACTTTTCAGTGACTTATTCATATAATTCCACATTTTAAAAACTATAGTCAGAATTCCCTCATTTGTCCTATTATTTATTAGTTAGCACATGATTTAGACTGCCTGAATGGTACTTCTCCCAATAGTAGTCATGCTTTTTAGTTTTCTCAATTAGTATTTATGTCTTTATTTGCTACTGTAGTATTATCTGATGCTATATTAGATTATGTATGCTTGACTCCATTGAAGATACTTATTCAACCAAATGATAGAATATTCAGAATGCACTGTGCTAAATACTGTGGGTGAGTAAAGAATATATCAAACTTTAGTCCTACCCTTAGGAGTTTACATTTTGTAGGGAGACAAGAAGTATACGTATCTATAATGTAAGGTAAATACTAGTAACTTCTTTAAGAAGGTTTCAGATACAATTTTAGCAAATTTAGAGGAAAGACATTATATTTCGAGCTATGGAAAATCAGGGAAGGTATATATAAAATAGATAATCATAGTTATTTAAATGTAATTGGGAATTCCCGGCTACTGGACCCCAGCAATATCTAGAAGCCTTAGAGGAGGGTCCTGAGTTGCTCTGCCGCCTCCCTTCAGTGAAGCCCAGAGTTTCTCTGTGGGGCTGGAATGTACCCTGACTGCGCATGCTCTTGCCTCTTTCCTTGCTAACCTTGTTCTGGCTCCGTCAGGTGGGTTCTTAGCCCCTGCATAAAGGGATTTCTCCTCATGATAAATGTGGGTCAGCTTGCTTTAATGATGTCATTCTTGTGACTGTAGGCATTCAAGTAGGCTTATGCACTTGGAAATGGTAAGCCTGCACTAGATGTTTGCAGGTTGAGTGCTGAAGGAATGGCTGATGAGTGAGAATGAGTGAATGGCCATCACACAGGAAACAAAATCAACCCAAGATCAGTTGCGTCCTGATTTCAGTATTGAATGTAAATTACCTAAGAGGACTCAGCCTTTCTTTCTGAATGCCATTATAGGTATTTGATAAATGTTTGTTGTACCTGGTATTCCTCAAAAACCTCAATGTGTGCATTCATATTATAGCATTTACATTGTTAGGGAAAACTCAGTCTCCTTGTAAAAGGGATAATCCTGTTTCACTACTGGATAAATAGATCATTATTCAGTGTTTCCAACAGCTTTCCTAGAAATGACCCCTTTGGGGCTCAAAAATGGAACAAAGTGATTAGATTTTATAAATTTTATGCCACTTCTTATTACATATAGTATTCAATAAAAAGAAAATCCCACAAGACTGTTCTGTTTGTCCCAGGGGCCTAATACCATAAAATTTCATTCTTACAGCATCTACATTTTGCCATTTGTTTGTCAAAAATGGGGTGGAGGTAAAAGTATTCTTTTTGCCAGTTTATGTGATGCCATAAAGCACCATTTTTCATTTTTCAACACTTATTAGCTCAGCTCCCCAGCTGTGCAGCACCACGCCCTGGTGTGAAATTGAGAGCGAGAACTCTGACAAGTTTATATTGGCCTAAATTTATAACTTTTCTTTTAGATGGGGGAAGGGTTGTGTTTTTTTTTAAAGAACATTATAATTGCATGATTTTGTATCACAAAACTTCTATTATGTGGAGTAAACAGCTCATGAGAATGATTTTCAGGATATCATGTTTGGCTCCTCTAAACAAATATAAACAGCTATATAAATAGAGAAAAAGTGAGGTAGGAGGTTAGTTACTAGTTAATGAACGGATTGACCCATTTAATCTGGGTGTTTTTATATCCTGCAAAATATATACATAATCTAGTGCCTTGCATGACAAATATGCTAGAAATTGTGAGCTAGTAGAGAAAAATATAAGTTCAAACTGTACTTAAATAGTTGGATTTTACTGTGATTATTCCTATAATCACTTCAAATATATATTTTCCTTGTTTCTTGGAGAGAAATTTCAAAAGGAACAACTTTAAATTGATTTCACAGAAGGTTTGGTATGGTCAGCAGAAAATGGGTTAAAACAATTACTGTAGTATGATGTAGCACATTAAAATGAAATGATTGACGACAAGCTAAAAATTTTAAGATAAACAAACTTAATCCTTGGCTTTTTTTTTTCCTGCTCTCACACACACCCTAACACATGATGAACAAGGGGGAGATTCTTAAAGCATTTTTAAGATCCATCTTGAGTAAAGTACAAGTAAACTCAGATAAAGCTTTTTATATTTATGTTGTGTGAAGGCTTAAAAATCAACACAAAATCAAGCTTTCAGTCTTCTATGAAATAATACTTTACACTGAGAGGTAGAGTAGAAGAGCCTTTACAAATCCTATACAAGGCTTGAAAAATATGATCATATTCTCCCAGCTATGATTGGTGGTGGCTGGAGTGGGAAGATCCATACATTAAGACTTGGATAATGCTCAAGCTGGCCCTGATGGTGAATAAGAATGTTCATGTGCAGTCAGAGTAAATCAGAAGCAACTTTAATTGGCTTCATAGCTTAGTTTGTGCATGTTTAATGCAAAATAACAATAGGAAATCTTCTAAAATAATTTAAAAAATCCAGGGCCTTCTTCAATGTAGTGAGTCCTTTTAATCCTAATCCTAATTTTATTTCATGTGGAAAGCCAGCACACTGGACATTTCAGCAAGCACTTAAAAAAGTGACATTAATTTTTATGCCAAGTGAAAAGATTATTCTATAGAAATAAATAAGGCATCTTTAAGAGAACTCACTGAAACCCAAATTCCATCATTTAACATGGCTTCCTTGAGGTACAAGGAAACTGCAACAACAGGCAAATGGTCTAGGATGCGACCAGTTACATGGAGAAACCAGTTTTAAAGCAGAGGGAACCGCATCTGGAAAGGGGAAGAAATGGTTGTCCATATGTCACTTGGAACTTTGAACAACAGAAGAAAATAAGAACAATCTCTCAAGTAAAAGCCACATGGCCAAAAGTTATACACTGATCATCCCGACCAGCCTTTATACATAGACCATATTTTAACGTGGGAAGACACAAAGGACAAGCTAACTTTTAGAAACATCTCAGATCAGAGTTGATTCTTCTTTCTAAATAGAGTGACATGGTCATGTATGTAGCAAGGTAGCCCTAGCAACATAGAAATAACTTAAAGGACACTAATCGGGTAGATTGAAAGAAGCTATAGGGAAAGACTCACTAGGTCCTTTTTAATAGATTAGGGATAGACAAAGACTACCTGAATTTAGGGAGATTTTAAGGATGAAGGTGAGGGCAGATTGGGAAAGCATAATGGGTTAGGACTGGGTTACCCATGGAATTGGAGATAAGGTATAGGACATAATCTAAAAATGACTGCCTGCCGGTGTTCTGGTGAAGTTATTCCCAGGTGGTGCTAGTGATAAAGAATCCACCTGCCCATGCAGGTGACGCAAGAAACACAGGTTCGATCTCTGGGTTGGGAAGATCCTCTGGAGAAGGAAATGGCAACCCACCCAAGTATTCTTGCCTGGGAAATCTCATGGACAGTGGAGCCTGGCAGGCTACAGTCCATGGGGTCACAAGAGTAAGACAAAATAGCAGCTAAACCATTACCACCTAACTTGGCTAAACTTTGGAAGAGAAGATTTTATATATAAATATATATATAAAACATATATATATTAAACATATATTACTATATATAAATATTAAATATATATTATAATATATGCATGTGTGTGTATATATATATTTAAAAGACTGACTTCATTTTGAGAAGTGGTGAATGCTAGATAATTTTAAATTAATGAAACACAGGGATATGTGAGTAATCCCTGATTTTGTATCACATAGTATGAGATTTTTTTTCCCTCTACTTGAGTTCAAATGATGGCCATCACAATGCAACTTCACTGGACTAGGCACAAAATAACCAAAAGGCTTAAGTGAGCTTAAGTGAATCAACAGCAAAACAGCCAGGCCTAACAAAAACCCTCTTAGGGATAAAGTAAAGCACTTTTCTCAAACAGTGTAGGAGGTAGTCAAGACAGCTGAGCAGAGCAGCCTGGGCTGTAGCCTGTGGCATGTGGTGACATCTTCTGAGGACTGGATTTAGTCAACCACAGGTTAAGAAAGAAAATGATTATAAACAATGACAGCCTCAGAGAACAACAGCCATAGCCACGAATTACAGTTCTCTCTTCAAAGGACTTCATTTTAAGGTTCAGACCCCCAATTATTGGCATGATTAGCATAACCCTTGAATATAAAGAGAAACCTTTTTCTAACTTGTGACATGGACCACTATAGAAAAGGTGGAAAAAATTACTTGTTTCTTTACTGTGCTTGTGTGTCTTTCTTTCTTTCTTCTTTAGATCATGTGAATCTTTGAAATGAAATCCCTAGAGAGGCTTCTTGAATTGATGCTATTGAACATGCCTTGGAGATCAGTGGGACGCAGTTAAGAAATGGCTGCCATTAGGTACAAAGAGTCTGGCTGATGTTTTAATACCACACTCCCTGGTTTTCTTCTTTTCCTTACTCAGAAATGAACAAGCCCCTGAATGATGTGATGAGGGAAACTTGGTGCTTTGCACAATGCACAGCTTATAAGAAAAACTGCATGTACCTCGTGTTTATGACCAGGGCCATGGGTCAAAATGAAAAATCATGACCTGTGTGAACTGAAATAATCAAGACATTTCATTTGCAGTATGTTTTTATGTTTTCTGGAAGTTTAAGACAAGAAATATATTTATTGATAGCTCAGTCTTTTCTCTGGTCTAACAAATGGCTTAAAGACAGTGATGAGATTTGAGTCTGTGTGTGTGTGTGTGTGTGTGTGTGTGTGCGTGTGTTGAAGGAAACATGGAATTTACTTTCTCTAGCCCCATTCTACCAAGTTTTCCCTGAATAAGCGACAAATTGGTGGTAGCTATTACCCCAAGTGGTTTCCAGATGTTAACTATGTGACTGAGCAGAAATGTTCTCTGACTAGAGAGGTAAGTGATGGGAATTGTTAATATATGTGATGATTTTCATAACCATGAAGCACACTTTTTTGTCTATCAACTCCACCTGCACGATGTAAAAAAACTACATAAATGGGATACTTTTCGTGGAGAAGAGGAAGATTTAAATCTATATAGCATATGTGAATCTTTCTTTTCTAAAAACAGGAAATAAACTAACAATGAAAGCTGGTTATTCCTTATCTTTTAAACTTTTATAGATTTAAAATTTTATGTTTGTGCTCTATAAAAAGGGGTATACATTCTTACAGTCTATGTTATGACAAGCCTTTTTGATGTCTTACATAGTCTAGTTAAAATTTGCTGCTAAATTGTTTTCAGCTAACGTTGAACACTGATGTGCTTTTATTTTTTTGTTAAGAAAAACAAATAATTCACACTTTTGCAAGTGGAAGGTATGTACTTTTTCTGGCTTTCATGAAATTATATTATTACTAGAAGCAAGTGCCAGCTAACTTTATGGGTGGCATTTCTCACAGAGAAGGAAGACATGAATCAATATTTTTATTAGAGTCAACCCACTTGTGTTCATAAACAAAATATTATTAATGTTTTTCCATTTAGACTTCTATGCTAGTAAGAAGAATATACAAATTGTTAGAAGAAAGAAATAAACTACCCGGATAAACAGTTTTTCAAAGACCATCACTGTTGCAAATTGAAGCAAGAAGTTGTGATTTTTGCCAGTGAAAGTTCCAAAACCTAGTGTTCAGTGTTTTTAAAAATGGAAATTATTAAGTAGATTGCTTATTTCTCTCTTGTGCTTTTCCTAATGACACAGCTGTAGTGAATGATATTTGTGAACATCCTTTGTCTATTACACATTCTATAATAATTGCATAAATATAAACTAATGGGGAGAATGGGAGAAAAACTTAAAACAGTTCTATCTCCACATGTGTGGATGTGTGTGCACATGCCCACACACACACACAAAGACACAACTGCAGCCTGCCTTCAAGTGAGAGAATCACTGCACAGGTTTTAGCACAGTGGCAACATTAAATGGAAGCCCTTTATTTTTTGACTTAAAAGTTACAGCCGTTTATTAAGTCAGAAGTCTGGGCACAGCATGGCTCAGCTGGTTCTTTACTCTATGATTCAGACATCAAGGTTTTCTCAAGGTTCTGAGGATAAACCTGCTTTGAAGCTCATTCAGGCTGTGGGGCAGAGTTCAGTTCCACGTGGTTGTAGCACTGAGTTTCCCGGTTTCTTGTCCGCTACGGACACATTCTAGAGGCTGCCTGCATTCTCTGGCTTATAGTCCCCAGCCTCCAGCTTGAAAGCCAGAAATGGGGAGTTAAGTCCTTCTCAAGGTTTGCACCATCCCTTCTGCATCATCCCTCCACCGGGTCTTTTGCCTTCCTTTCTGCTTTCGAAGGCTCCTGTGATCACACAGCAACCAGGCTAGACAAGATCTTTATTTTTATTGGTATTTTAGGGCCATTGTGGGGGACTGGGAAGTGGGAGACAAGAAAGTAAATGGTCAAATGTGCAAATGTGGGGTTTGTGGTGGCCGTGCGTACCAGAGGAGTAGGTAGGTGGGGCATTTGGGCTCCATAATGATCAGACAAAGGAAGAGAAGACAGATTTGAGATTTGAAGAATGAATGAGCAAGTGAAGGAGGGGAGAGATATCCCTGGCTGAGAGATCAGAAGGTGAAAAGGGAAAGGGGCCCAGAGTGGGCACAGCACATTGGGAGAACTCTTGCTGTTCAACACGATGAAAAGAGTAGGACAGACTGGTTGTCTCCAGGAATCAACAGCAAAATAAATAGAGGGTGTTCCTGAAGAGTATTTTGAAAACTGCTTTTGTAAAAGCAACTTTATATTAGATGTAAAGCACCTTTGAAAGAAAGAACTGTGAGGAATCTTTTTACTACTGAGGCATTGGGAATAGAAAGGTGGAAAAAACCCAATGTGTCTTCCAAAAGGTCAAAGAAACAGACACTCATTGAAATACAAATTATACCATATTTAATTTGTCTGATATATATAGACTTGGAGATGTATATCATGCTTTCCTAAAATGAAGCATTCCCATAAAAATGACCTCATTTCCTTGTTCTTGCCATGCTCAGATATGCAAGTATCATCTTCCAGAAAAAGAGTTTTCTAAATAGGGTAACTTGATCTTAATAGTTTACAGGATAGTCCTTTGGATTGCAGAAAGAAGATATTAAAACTTGTTTATATCTTATTTTTATCCCAAGTTTTCAGATTTCTACTTTTATTTATGTTGCATATGCATATAATGAATTACTAAATAACACATTATATAACATATATAAATATAAGAGATATGCTAAAATCTTTTTAGTGATAGAATACATATAATGAAAAAAATTCTGGAGACAATCTCTATCGAAGTTAATCATGTTTCTCCTACCATGAAGCTGGATGATATGGTAGCCAGCACAAGGTAGACAGTGCTAAGGTTTAGCTGAGGATTTAAGCAGAGGCTTCTCATAAGCCCTGCTTGTTGGAAACAAGATTGATATTATCAACATTAATCTCATAATTAAACACAGAAGAGCATGGAGCACCTGAGGTCCACACTTTTCTAGGGAGTCGTTTGGTGGGTTCAGAAAACCCCCAAAATGCACCAGGGTGTGTGTGTCTCCCTTTTACTTGAGGTGGCCCATGACTTTAAGCTGAATCACAATCTCTTAAAAGAGACCATGACCATCCCCTCTCCAATATGACCATCAGTTTAACAGCCTTGTCACAGGACCACATCCTATCTTCACAGGCTGATTGCCCTGTGTGCTCCAATCACATTTGCCACATTTTAAACAACCACCCTTCCTGGATTACGGCTCATTCTTTTCCTTGCCCTTATGACCTAGTTCTTCTTTTCACTCAGGTTCATATCCTAGGTTTGCTTCATTCCCACTACAGAATTTCTTGACAAGGCATTTTGTGATTTTTCAAAAAGTTCTGCTTTCCAAGTGAAGCTGGAAACCGGTCTTAATATTGTGATCCTGGCTTTGACCTTGTCTGATTGTCCACATTTCTAGCTCTTCCTGGCTATGGCCAACATGACCAACGTCAGGTATATTTCTACTGGGTTGTAGAGTTTTACCCTTCTTTCATACCTTTTCTTCAAAATATAACTCAATTAAAAGTATAATTCAATCCCAACGAGTAATATTTAGGATTCCATTCTAGGCATCTCAGGAAGATGAGTAAAATAGGTCTTGCAAGTAAAACAGGTCTTGCACCTAAGGAAATTATGGTTTAGAAGGTAACAGGGCTGAGAGGAAAAGTATTTAAATTTAGATTTTGTACCTCAAACCAAATGCACCTTTCACCACACAACACTGACAATTTGGTCTAAATTAGTGGAAATCGTGTGTGGGTTTGTAGATTTTCAACACTGTTTAATAAAAAATGTATCTTTTCACATATATCTTATATTCTCTTAAACTCTGTGAAGGCAAATGAAACAAAATGCATACAAATGAAAATACATAATGAGTGCCAAATTAACTTTCTGAATAATCATTGCCTTAAACTCCTGTTTTGTCCCTTGCATCTATTTACCTAAATAATGACAGTAGCACATAACATAAAATTTACCCTCTTAACCATTTTTAAGTGTACAGTTCAGAAGTGCTAAGTATAGTCACATTGCTGTGAAATAAATCTCCAGAGCTTTTCTCATCTTTTACATGTGAAATTCTATACACATTAAGAGTTCCCAGGTGGCACTACTGGTAAAAAATCTGCCTGCCAACGCAGGAGACATAAGAACTGCAAGTTCCATCCCTGGGTTGGGAAGATCCCCTGGAGAAGGAAATGGCACCCTACACCAGTAATCCTGCCTGGAGAATTCCATGGTCAGAGAAACCTGGCAGGCTACTGTCCATGGGGTCACAAGAAGTTGGATACGACTGACGCGACTTAGCACAGCACAGCACATACACATTAAACAGCAACGCTTCTTTTCTCACTTGCCTTGGCCCCTGGTAACCATCATTCTAATTTATGTTTCTATGAATTTGACCACTCTAGGTACTTCATATGTGAAATCATAGAGTATGTGTCCCTGTGTAACTGGCTTATTTCACTCACCGTAATGTCCTCAAGTTTCTCTCATGTTATAGCATGTAACATTCTTTCCTTTTTAAGGCTGAATAATATTCCACTGTATTATACACATTACTTTGTCTTCGCTCATCTCTTGATGGACATTTGGGCTGCTTCCATCTCTTGACCATTTTCAACAGTACTACTATAAACATAGGAGTACAACTATCTCTTCAAGACCCTGCTTTCAGTTATTTTTAATATATTTACTTGTATCCATTTTTAACCTATACAAAGAAAAATGTTCACTTAAAGGCTCACATTTTGCCAGCATTTTGTTAAAAAATTCTCTGAAAGTGTAATTAGAAAAAGGAATGATATTTGCCTTAGGAATATGAATTGA
>SJYC01095933.1:0-53887 GCA_006408675.1 Madoqua kirkii | reverse complement strand
TTAGGAATATGAAATGAAGAGGATTTTACAGTTTCTGTATATTCTAATAAAATATAGATATGACAATAGAAAATCCATTGTCATACTTTTACATAAATAATTTCCATTGATCAATGAGATAGATAACTAGAAAGTAGTTCACTTCAGAATAAATTGCACTTACTTTATAAATTACAAAGATGAATTGATATGATCTGATTGTTTTTTTAAAAGATCCTTTAAACCCTCTTTTTCCTGGTTTTTAGAAACTATCAGGAAGAAAGTAGAGACTAAAGGTACTAAAATCAGCCACACAAGGAAGAAGGAAAATTATATTTGCTGGTATTTCTGATACTACTAAACAACAGTGTGTGCAGTATAATAGAGTTTTGAGCCATAATATTAAAAGCATAATTAAATATATTTATGGAAGTGGCAGGTGTCACAAATTTAAATTCCTTCATGATCGTAGAATCACAGAACTTGAGAGCTTACCAAGCTCTACTCCTTGATTTCACAGTTGGATAAACTGGTACAAAGAGACTAAATGGTCTGTATAATGTTACATACCTTGTTACTCCTGAAGGTGGAATATCACTTCAATACTCTGCTCATCGCATGCTATTATGATTACATCTACATTTCATCTGTTCTTAAATGAATGTGGCAGGATATAAACGTTCAGACTGTATTAATAGGGAAATTGCTCTTTTTACTTTTCTTTTTTTTTCCCAAAAAATAGACATGTATGGCATGCGTCATCTTCCCCCCAGCCCATGGGACAGTCTGAAGACTGAGCCTTCCCCACCCTCAAGTGAGTAGGCTCTGGTTAGGCATTATTAATAACACTTTCTCTGAAATTGAAGAGCCATCAGGATCTGTCATGCAAGAGTAAAGAATGGATGGGAGAGTCCACAGACATTATGAAGATCAATAGAGGGATTCCCAAGAGGAGGATAAGGACTTAGAGGAAGTTTACTAGGAGGTGTCTCCAGAAAGTAGCTTAGAAATACGGAGACTCAACACAGAAAAAGTGCTCAAAAGGGAGATGATCCCTTTCCTAAAGAAGAGTCATCTGGCAACACGAGAACACTGTTCCAGTGTCCAGTCACATAGACTGACACCCAGCCTATGTTTGAGGCAGAAACTTCCACTGTCCTCACTCAAGGCCTGGACACTTTATTGATGTGAATCACTCTGACTGTCAATAATATAGCAGGAGTGACAAGTGCCCATACCCCAGGGCTGTATTTAGTCCAAATTTGAGTAAGTCATGTATCATCCCCATCATGCTGCCTCAGCCTAGCAGACAATGCCCCTGCTGACCTCCTGGTCTGCAAAGACCCCATGTATGTATGCCATGTATATCTAGTAGGAACAGTGGGGTAAAGTAGGAGGGCTCCTCACATCTGTATCCAGACACACTGAATTGAAAAAATTTAAGGTCCCTAGAATTGAGAAGATAACTATACTAAAGTTTACAATCTCATATAGATATTCATTTCTAAAAAGTTCAGTTTTATTGTTTAATAAGAATTCAGGACCTTTAAGTGTTTTCCAGTTTTTCTTTCATAAAACATAAGGAGAAAGAATAAAGGAATTTACTTTGCTAACTTACAAAATTTACAAAGTTACCTAATGCTGAAACATTCTGTCCACTATGTATCAGTTATATATATGTGTGTGGGTGTGTATGTTTCTCTGTCCCTTGGAATAATGCAACAGATAAAAACCAACCAATGGAGAGGGTAAGATTTGATGCTCTAGAATGATGAAAGCAAATATAAAAACTGTCTTGTCTTCATGACTAAAGTGATTCCATTTAACTGTGATCATTGAAAGTACCAAACATACTACTCTAAATGGCTAATATTTCAATCTTTTTTTAAAACTAATAAATATGTCCTTAAGGATTTCTAAATATATACCAGCAAACAAATTCCAACACTACCATTTATATGTTTAGATCCAAATGGGGCTTAAAACCCTGCAAAAAGGAAGGGTTGGTTACTGGTTTTTCGTTTTTACTTTGTTTTTGCTTTTATTTACCTGTTCTTCTGAGTTTAAACAATGAAGTTACCAAAAGGGTATCAGTAAATGGCATATAATTAGCTGAGAGGAAATGAGTAACAACAACAACAAAAAGAAGAGATACACAAAGAGTAAAAGAGCGTATGAACAAAAATCTCCCAAGGATAACTCTTCCCCCAAGTTCAAAAGGGCAAAAGATCCACCATAAAAAGAAGCAAACAACCATCCTGAAACTTAATTACATTTCAAAGTAATGGATGAAAAGACCATGAAAGTTACAAAACAAAGTTACATGAAAGGAACAAAACATTTTTTTTTCAATAGTTGCCTACCAGATGGCATTTCTAAATACAGTAATCTAAAACCTTCTGTTTGTTCTATAAATAAAGATGAAAGGAATAGCAACAATAGCTAAGCATTGAAATCACTGGAAACAAAGGGGTATTTTGATTAGGTTTGGAAAAATCTGGCTTATTCCAATAATGATCCTAAATCTGGGAAGGCTCAAGTTTTAGGTGAAACTCAGAATCCTAGCATTCAGGTACCTACTTAAACTAATGTGATCCTTCAAGGTGAACTGATGCTCATTCAAGGTATATGAGCAAATCAGGAATTAAAAACAGGAGATTTGAGGATATCTGAAGAAACACAGAACTCCTAATCGATTAAGACTCTGAAGAGCTATAGTTTAAATCCCAGAAGAACTTTTTTTTTCTCTAAAATAAAACAGTTGGAACATACACTAATTTTTGTGAACTCATATATAAAAAGTGTTGTTGATGTATCTACAACAACATAGATACATCTTATAAACAGAATATTGAGTAAAGTAAGTCAGGTAAGATGGATACATGTTATAATTCCCCCTTACATAAAGTTTTTAACAGGATAAACTATTCTAAGGTGTTATAAATCAGTTAGTTATCTTTGAAGAAGAATGGGGTGAGTGGGGAGCAGGAGGGAGGCTTCTGACATGTTGGTGTTTTTATATTTCTTGGTCTCTACGTTGAGTACGTATAGGTAATCACTCTGAATGTTATTAGAGCTCTTGATTTGTGTACTTTTCCAAATGTATGCTTTAACTAAATTAAAAATATGTCAGCCAAGAGATAAACAATGTGCTTTGCTTGAGAAGGCCTGAAACAAATTTGAAAATTGGCCATGATTATTTTGCAGAAATAGATGGAAAAGATAGGGAAAGAATGTTCCATTAAAGGAACAGTCTAAACCAAATATATGTAAGTATAAAGATTTATGTTATTCTCAATTAACAAGTGTTTGAGTGTGCCTGCAAAATTCAGTATGTCTGGGGAAAAGGGTAGGAGATTAGGCTGAAAATATAGGTTGGATCCTGTTTGTAGAGTGTCATAAATTAATGGCAAAACATAAAGAGATGGCAGGTTCTTGAGCAGAAAGTATAACACGGAATTTTGGATTGGGCTGCGTTTGAAATACTAACAGCTCGAGCAGGTTTTGCCAGTGAATTTTGAGTTTGGAATTTGAGTTCCCATTTCCCACAAACTGCTTCCTTCCCAGCATATATGTGAATGCAGAGTCTTCTGTCTCATTTTAATTAAGTCTTTGACTTTTAGCAACACAAAGAAGAGTGGTTTGGTTTTTATCAGTTTGCATAAATGACTCCTTTTATGTAACTCTTGCCTGTCATGGTCCCTCTCCTTTGTACATGTCATTAAGTGAATTCCCTGGCTTTAAGAGGGCCTCCCCCAAGGATCACAGTGGCCAGTCCACATTTTGACCCAGATGGTCCACATTCTGAGGAAATGCACCCTAAACTACACTGTATTCCAAATGGTCTATGGATTGGCAGGAAGAGACCATAATCACACATTTCATTTAATTTCTTACTTATTTAGGGATAAAAGTGTTGGGTTG
The DNA here is from genome assembly GCA_006408675.1 of Madoqua kirkii. Classification (NCBI taxonomy): domain Eukaryota; kingdom Metazoa; phylum Chordata; class Mammalia; order Artiodactyla; family Bovidae; genus Madoqua; species Madoqua kirkii. Next base: position 49,984 of record SJYC01095933.1, on the reverse strand, counting down.
GTCAAAAAGTTTGCTCGAGCTTTTCCCATGGATGTTCTAAAAAACCTGAATGAGGCTTTTGACCAATCCAAAATTATCCCAGACATGGTGACCACGTAATACAGAAACAGGTTAATGTCTCCTAATACAGTTTTGCTTGACACCCGATGTCATTTACAGCAGCAAGCAGCAGCAGGAGATACTGTTCATTTGGGGCTGAGTCCTTCAAAGTTTCTGGAACACTCAGGCCTGCCCTGTATGCTTAGGACTTCTGTCACATTCTAAAAGAATTAGTACCAGTAGTCTATGCATGTCTGTTTAAAAGAATGTTTTCAAATACTGGAAACCCTTGGCTCTTTATCCAGATGAGACTTATCAAAGCCACTTCATCTAGAGGGGAATCAGCATCTATGTCCTGGACAGGCAGCTTTGCTTCTAGCTTGGAGGTGTTCTGGAAGACATTTTTCCATATTGAAACCAATACCATGAGTATGTATTAAGTCACTCCAGTCATGTCCAGCTGTTTGCAGCCCCAAGGATTTAGCCTGCTAGGCTCCTCTGTCCATGGGGATTCTCCAGGTAAGAATACTGGAGTGGGTAGCCATTCCCTTCTCTAGGGAATTTTTCCTATCCAGAGATCAAACCAAGGTCTCCTGCATTGCAGGCAGATTCTTTACTGTCTGAGCCACTAGGGAAGCCCCCTTTGGATCTTGGGCATGTTTTAATAATAGGCTATGGCTGTGTGGAGTGATGTAGGTCTCTAGAGGGGTGTGACGCAGAAGAGTCAGTTTATGTGGAGATTACATTCTAAAATTGATGCATTGGGTAGGAAAAGTGCTTTTAGTTAACTTTTTAGTTAATGGATTAAAAACGCTTTTTTAGTTAACCCTTAACAAGGCTTTAAAATCACCCCTTGAAGTCCAGGACCCTTGAACGTTTGAAAACCAAGAGCTAGCATCCTGACATCTCTGTGCATTTCTCTTAAGGCAACTCTTGCCAGAAGATACAAGCTAGTTGGAATGAGGCCAAACATTAGGTGGTAAATAGACAATTCTCTCACCCCCTCTCATTTTCTTCTGAGCATGGGCAACTGAACTTGAGTAAGTTACTCTTTCAGTTCAGTTCAGTTCGGTTGCTCAATCGTGTCCGACTCTTTGTGACCCCATGAATTGCAGCACACCAGGCCTCCCAGTCCATCACCATCTCTCGGAGTTCACTCAGATTCACGTCCATCGAGTCCGTGATGCCATCCAGCCATCTCATCCTCAGTCATCCCCTTCTCCTCCTGCCCCCAATCCCTTCCAGCATCAGAGTCTTTTCCAATGAGTCAACTCTTCGCATGAGGTGGCCAAAGTACTGGAGTTTCAGCTTTAGCATCATTCCTTCCAAAGAAATCCCAGGGTTGATCTCCTTCAGAATGGACTGGTTGGATCTCCTTTCAGTCCAAGGAACTCTCAAGAGCCTTCTCCAACACCACAGTTCAAAAGCATCCAGTCCAACTCTCACATCCATACATGACCACAGGAAAAACCATAGCCTTGACTAGACGGACCTTAGTCAGCAAAGAAACATCTCTGCTTTTGAATATGCTATCTAGGTTGGTCATAACTTTTCTTCCAAAGAGTAAGCGTCTTCTAATTTCATGGCTACAATCACTATCTGCAGTGATTTTGGAGCCCCCCCAAATAAAGTCTGACACTATTTCCACTGTTTCCCCATCTATTTCCCATGAAGTGATGGGACCAGATGCCATGATCTTCGTTTACTTGTGCTAATAAGTAAATTGAATTATATTATGCTTTAACTGTTTTAGGTTCATTGATTCACTTTTTTGTAGGTAGCGTGTGGTAACAAAGGTAAAAATGCAGTGACGAGGTCTTAGTGAAGAGATCTAACGCTGGTCAAGGAAACTGAAAAATAAATGCCTGTCGTGCAGTTTGTCAAGTGCTTTAATGAGACGCTGCTTCAGGGTTTCAGGATCATAGCAAAGGGGCCAGTGAAGCAATCAGAAAGGGTTAAAGAGGGGCATGTGCTCCAAGCCACCCTCTTTTCTCATTAAAGTCTGACACTATTTCCACTGTTTCCCCATCTATTTCCCATGAAGTGATGGGACCAGATGCCATGATCTTCGTTTACTTGTGCTAATAAGTAAATTGAATTATATTATGCTTTAACTGTTTTAGGTTCATTGATTCACTTTTTTGTAGGTAGCGTGTGGTGACAAAGGTAAAAATGCAGTGACGAGGTCTTAGTGAAGAGATCTAACGCTGGTCAAGGAAACTGAAAAATAAATGCCTGTCGTGCAGTTTGTCAAGTGCTTTAATGAGACGCTGCTTCAGGGTTTCAGGATCATAGCAAAGGGGCCAGTGAAGCAATCAGAAAGGGTTAAAGAGGGGCATGTGCTCCAAGCCACCCTCTTTTCTCACGCGATTACTATGTCAGCCTTCTAAATGCTCTTCCCACTTCTGTTTTCTCTTCTGGTTTTCCCCTTTCGCCAGGTCTATTCTGCCTCCCTAGCATCCAGAATTTTCCTCTTAAAACATTAAAGGAACACACACCTCTCTGCTCAGAACCCTCCAAATGCTTTCCGTCTTGCTCAGCAGCCGGGCTCAGGTTCTTAGGAGGCCTGTGAGACCCTGCAGGCTCTGCCCTTACCACCCCTCTGCCCTCATCTCCAGTTTGCCCCTCACCGTTCCCCTGATCCAGCCACACCAGCCTCCTTCATGGTTTTTGAACATCTCATTTACTTGACTGCTCAGAACTTAAAGAGCTACTGTCTGTCTGCCCGGAATTCTCTTTCCCTAAATGAGAATTAGGGCCTGATGCCCAACGTTTTCAAGTCCTTGCTGATACATCACAGTATTTTAGAGGCCTTTCCTGACTAGCTTGCATAAGTAGTAGAAACACTCCATCCCATCCTAGCACATGCTTTCTCTTTCAGCTTGCTTATCACCATATAATATACTGTATGTTTATATATTTATTTGTCCCACACGCTTAGATAGTAAGGTCCATGTGGGTAAGATTTTATTTTGTCTACTTCAGGACCATGCCTGTGCATAACAGTATTCACTCAATAAATATTTGTCGAGTCAATAATGTATTTTTCTTCTCTTACAATGTCTTTCACATATGTTTACCTAATATAGATGGATAGATAAGTGATGAATATATCCTCTTGGCACCAGCAGGAGATATTCCCTAGTGGACTGTTTCTCTGGAATAACGTTAACAGTTCTTAATGGGAACAGAAGATTTAGTCAGAACTTGTCAGGAACTCTTAGGTTCTGCTGAGATAACATCTCAGTCACAATTGGAAATGCCGTTTAATCGTTTACAATGATTGAAAGCAGAGTTTGGTTTAGGGGAAGGCTTTGCCTGGGTGAAAGAGCCTCTCTCATATTGAAAATTTTGATCGGTCACACCTGGTTAGCTGTTAGATTAAATATATGTGTATATAGGGGCTTCTCTGGTAGCTCAGCTGGTAAAGACTCTGCCTGCAGTGCAGGAGACCCTGGTTCCATTCCTGGGTTGGGAAGATCCCCTGGAGCAGGGCTAGGCTGCCCACTCTAGTATTCTGCTTCCCTGCTGGCTCAGATGGTAAAGAATCCGCCTGCAATGCATGAGACCTGGATTTGATCCCTGAGTTGGGAAGATTCCCTGGAGGAGGGCATGGTAACCCACTCCTGTATTCTTGCCTGGAGAATCCCCATGGACAGAGGAGTCTGACAGGCTACAGTCCATGGGGCTGCCTGAGCAACTAAGCACAGCACAGCACAATGTGTGTATATATGTATGTGTGCGTGGGGAGCACCCATCTCCTTTTCTTTCTGTATATTGTGTGTTTAATATGTACTTTTGTATATGTAAGCATAATATGTATATGCACGACCTAAAGTGTCAAAGGATCTTCAAAGTCAAAAGACTTGACCACCACAAAGAACTCTGAAGGTTCAGCAGAACCCTTGATGCTTGAAGAGCTAGAAATATGGGGAAGGCTTACAGAATTCCCCTTTGCACGTTAAGCTTACTAGTTACTACTTCTGGCTGAGGCTAAACCTACAACAGTGAGTAGCAGCAACAACAAAAGTCCCTGTTTTCATATAGCTTATGTTATGGTAGCTGGAAACAAGGAGTAAGAAAACAAACCTCAAGTATTATATATGGTGATATAAATGCTTTGAGGAGTAGAAATGATATATAGCATGGTGAGAGAGTACAAGATGATGGAGTGTCATTTCAGAGAGTTGAGTTAGTAGTGAGCTCATGTTGCTCGACAGGAAGACAAGGATCAGTAATTGCAAAGACCTAAAAGGAAGTGACTGTCGAATTCAACGGGTATACAAGAGAACACGGTAAACAAGACCGAGTTGTGTGGAACCTTTAAGGCATGATAAGGGATTTGGATTTTATACTAATTACAATGAAGAACCATTGGGCACTTTGTAGCAGGGAAGTGATTGATATGCACTTAGAAGCATCCCTCTGACTGGTCTATGGGAATGGATCATAGTATACACTAAAGAGACAGAAGATGGTCAGGTGGCTGCTGTTACCAGGCTGGCAAGAAAATAGAGCGCTGTGAACAAGAGTAGTTAACAATGAGATGGTAAGAAGTGGATGGATGAGGGGTGTATTTTGGAGATGGAGCCAGTAGGATTTATTGATGAATTGAGTGTTGGGTATGGAGGTGAGTAACTGAGGATGTATTTATTAGGATAAGCTGAGTTGTAATATGGCAACAAAATATTCCAGAATACCAGAGACTTACAACTGTTCACCAACACTTTATATCCTTTGTGTGTTGGCTGGAGGCCTTGGTATTTTTATTACTATTCTCACTTTGGAACATGGGATGACAGGGTCACCACTCGTGGGAACATTGGTGGTTGAGACTGAAAAGGGAAAAGAGAAATTTAAAGGATCTGAAACTTGGAACAATGAAATGTTTGGCCTGAAATGACACATCACTTCTGCTCAAAAGGAATTGGTCAAAAATAATCACACAGCTTCACCTACCACAAGGAAGCCAAAACATACAATCCTATCTCATGCCAGGGAGGTAAAGAGTCAGAATTTCAGATGGCATGGTGAATCCATGACATCGTCCAGGGTAGGACAGCTGTTAATAACATTGTCTACGTGGGGATGCTTAGAAGAGTGAGCTTGGGAAAGGTGAAATCAATATTTCTCTTTTAGCCATGTTTAATTTAAAACCCTGTTCAGTGGAGATGTCAAGAAGACAGTGGGAAATGTGAGTCTGGTGACCAGAGGAATGCTGTGGGCAGAGATGTAACTGCGAGCATCAACCACAGAATTATAACTTTGAAAATAATGAGACTCACAGATTGTAGCTGGAATCAAAAAGAGGGCCAAGAGCAGAACTCTGGGACTCTCAGCAGGTAAAGTCTTACAGAGGAGTAACCAACAAAAGAAAGAGAGAGGTTACTTAGGGCGATAGAGACACAAGAGAGTATGGAAATCTTAAAAGAACTTATGCCGCGTATCTTGCGAGAAGAACGCTGAGATGTCAAGGGGCATGAGAGTGAATCATTGGCTCTGGCAAGGCATTGCCCACTCCTGGGGTGTGCCATGGGCAAGAGACTAATTTGAAGTGGATTGAGGACAGACTAGTAACTGTGGAATTGATGAAAGTAGCAACAGACAACTTTTGGAAGAGTTTTTCTCTAATCAGAGAAGTCACATGGGTCTTTAGTGAGGAGGGACAGGGCATCAAGAAGAGAGGGGGTGAGAAGGGGGAGAAGATGTGCAGACAAGAGGATGATTTTGTCTCTTGAAATGCTTTGACCTAAAAGAAAGGCAGCTGGGTCAAAAATCCTCGGATATTAGTTGGAGATATGAATATGAACAGAGAGAGGAATCAGAGCTGGCGTGAATGTGGCATAAATATTTAGAAGCCCTCTGTCTAGGGAGGAGGGAGAGCTGGGAATGTAGATGAGTTGTGATAGAAAATGTGTAGAGAATAGAGTGGGGAGATGAAGGTTGTGCCTTAGGGAACACACATTAATATAATTAGGAGAAGAAGCAGTAGCTAGTATGAAATGGGAAAAAAATAGGTTGACTAGATTATGTGCCATAGAATTCAAGGAAAGAGAGTTTCAATACCTTTTCAAGAGGTTTTTCTTCAAGTTCCATGGTCTTATAAATATATAGTCCACACTCTATACCTGATGCCAGATTCTCTGTAGACACTATTACAGTTGGTTAAATATATTGCTAAGAACTGTGGAGGGCTTCCCTGGTGGCTCAGTGGTAAAGAATCTGCCTCCGATGCAGGAGACTTGGGTTTGATCCCTGGTCGGGGAAGATCTCCAGGAAAAGGAAATGACAATTCACTCCAGTATTCTTGCCTGGGAAATCCCATGGATAGGGAAGTGTGGACGGGCTATAGCCCATGGTGTCACAAAGAGTAGGATATGACTTATTGACTGGACAAAGAACTGTGGAACAATTAGGATAATGTTTTTGTGTGTGTGTGTATCAAATACATGGGATTGATGATGTTCTTTCTGCTGTTTCCTCTCATTGTCTTGAAATTTCTCTAATGAAGCTGACTTAAAATATATTGTTAGTACCATACTCATCACTGTCTTTTCTTCTCCTCTTTCTCTTCCATCTTCACCATCATCACTTGCCACTATCATCACCATTAAAACCTCATTAAGGTAATTATTTTGGTATTTTAATAATTGAGCTAGAACTACTGAGAGGCACGCGTTTTAGAATAGCAGGGCATGTTGACAGCACTCTTGATTATATGTTGAGTACTTATTGAGTGCTCATTTGAAAGGTGAACTTGATTTCCGCCCTAAGTTCTTTCAGTTCAGTTTCCTAGGAGAAATAACAGAAAATCAGTAAAGGAAAGAAGTGCTCAGACGGAGCACAGGAGATTAAGGCCTCAGGCTGATGGTGTTGCTAGATTACTTGGGAGAAGTTTTTTCACATGCTCAGGTTGTGGTCGTTCAGTCACTTAGTCATGTCCAACTCTTTGCGACCCCATGAACTGCAGCACAGTAGACTTCCCTGTCCTTCACTGTCTCCTGGAGTATGCTATAAGAACCATATGTAATAGTCCTGGGATGTAAATGAGAGTAAGGTGCTGACTACATATCTTAATATCAAATGGAGTCAAACTGACTTGTCTCCTTCTTCAAGCTAGGGATATTGTGGCTTTATGACATGCCTTCTCTGGAGTATAATTTGGTTCATTTTCAATTCTGGTGGTTTGTGGGGCTTCTTGGTCTAACCATCTCCTCCCTCCCTCTTTCTTTTTCCATTCCTCCTTCCTTCCTCCCCAGAACTTCTTACTCCTCCTGTTGAATTTGTTCTATCATTGACTTTATGTCTATCTAAATTAGCCAAGCCAGAGACCTGAAAGTCATTATTGGTTTCCCTTTCCTTAAACACTCCTCCAAGAGTCTTCTGTCCCTAAGCCATGTTGACTAGACTCATTGTCTGTCTTACCTCTTGCCACTGTCTTGGTTCAGCTTTTCATTCTCTTGTAGATTATGGTCATGCTGTGGATCACAGACCAAGTGTAGGACAGCAGTATTAAGAACAGATTGGAGGAGGAGACATTGGGGTTGGGATTGGGGCTCATTACCAATCTGTATTATACAAGTCCATGAGATTTAACCCAGGCTCCATTTCTCCAGAGCTAAATTGACCATTCAGCCTTGAGAGTCTACTGCATCCCAACATATTCTGCTTCTAACATAGCTGCCCATATAATGTGTCTACATGTGTAACACTTTTAGTAAAAAGTTCTGTAAAGTCAGGGACCCTACTTAAAGCCTAACATTTAGTAAGTTCTCTATGGTTGTTCACTGGATGATTAAAGAAAACAGAGGCCTGAACAGGACCAGTGGAATGGAGTAGAGAAAATGAATGTGAAAAACTTGTTGGGTATGGAACCAAATGGACATGATAAGAAATCGAAATTAGGGACCGTGAGGAGGGGAGAATCAGATATATCTGCAAAAATTTGAACTTGGGGTGACTATTAGCAGAAATAGGGGGCCTGAGATGAGGAATCTGTGAGTTTGTTTTTAAGCAGGTTGATTCTAAAGTTCTTCAGAGAATTTTAATTTTAGGTGAATGATTGTTCCAGTGGACAGTTCAGTTGGGGTTGTAGGGCTTTGGAAAGTGTTTGGTTTAGGGATAAATATGTGTGAGTGGAGGATATTACCAGTTGAGATACAGTCATGAAAAAAGGGAAAGAGAGCCTCATCAGATGTTTAGGGAAGGCCTGTTTTTAAGCAATTTGGAAAAGATGCTGATGACAGGAAGAAAGTGAGTCATCAAAGAGTTACTTGGAAAGTGTGCAGTCAGGAAACCCTGGAAAAGAGAATTTTGAAGATAAAGTTATAGACAAGAAATAGCTAATTCACAGGTATTGACTGTTCTGAGCCTTTTTAAATTTAGTTTATTGGACATTAGTAATCTTGCTTTTTTTCATTAAGAATAATTTAATCATAAGTTACAAATGATTTCTCTTAGGAAGCCACCAAGTTAAAGCATAGTATTTTAAATGCTGCAATGACAAGGTGGCAAAAATTCTCTCTTCTTTCATCCATGATTAAATGAAATACCTGTTATTGATTTTCCTTGGAAATTTGTCCTCTAGCCATACAGTCAAATGGATAGTGGTAGAAACCAGAGATTAAAAACTAAGTATCCTGACTTATTCAGCTGCCACTTGTGACTTTCTGTGCTCACTGTAAGGTGTTCAGCAGTAGATTTTGGTTTTCTGATAGAATTCAGGTTGATGTCTTGCCTTTACTTTGTGCTGGACCTAGGGGCATTCTAGTTTTCTGTTGACTTTTCACCTTTTCTGTACCTTCATAGTTGGAACAAGAGTAAGAGAGCCCTAGCTCTCTTTTTGGTGCAATAGTCCATGGCATCAGCATTATCTTCAGGTCATCCCATAAGGAGACCAGGGAGAAAGATGCCATTCTCATGTCTTTCTCAGTCCTTGGATTGTCATAAATACAGAAGACATTAGTTGGTCAAAATTATGTCAGGCAGAAGTGTTACGTACAGAAGTTTTTGTTATTTTACTTTCCATAAATTTATGTGTTTGCAGTATTTCATAATAAAGCATTTCTAGCACCTAGAAATAGTCAGTTAATATTTTAACATTAACTACTGTAAAGTTCCACATGTCTACTATGCATATAGAATGCACAGAAGAACTATGCAAAAAAAGGTCTTAATGATTCAGATGACCGTGATGGTGTGATCACTCACCTACAGCCGTATATCCTGGATTGTGAAGTCAAGTGGGCCTTAGGCAGCATCACTATGAACAAAGCTAGTAGAGGTGATGGAATTCCAGATGAGCTATTTCTAATCCTAAAAAATGATGCTGTTAAACTGCTGCAATCAATATTCCAGGAAATTTGGAAAATTCAGCAGTGGCCACAGGTCTGGAAAAGGTCAGTTTTCATTCCAAACCCAAAGAAAGGCAATATCAAAAAATGTTCAAACTACCATGCAATTACACTCATTTCACATGCTAGTAAAGTTATGCTTAAAATTCCCCCCGGGGAGCGGGGAGGGGATTGGCTACAACAGTACATGAACTGAGAACTTCCAGATGTTCAAGCTGGTTTTTGGAAAGACAGAGGAACCAGAGATCAAATTGCCAACATCTGATGGATCATGGAAAAAGCAGTTCCAGATAAACACCTACTTCTGCTTCACTGACTAGGCTAAAGCCCTTGAATGTGTGAATCACAATAAATGTGAAAAATTCTTCAAGAGATGGGAATACCAGACCACCTGAGAAACCTGTATGCAGATCAAGAATCAACAGTTAGCAAATGGACATGGAACAGACTGGTTCCAAATAGGAAAAGCAATATGTTAAGGCTGTATACTATCACCCTGCTTATTTAACTTATATGCAGAGTACATCATGCAGAATGGTAGGCTGGGTGAAGCACAAGCTGGAATCAAGATTGCCGGGAGAAATATCAATAACCTCAGATATGCAGATGATACCACCTTTGTTGCCGGAAAGTGAAGAGGAACTAAAGAGCCTCTTGATGAAAGTGAAAGAGGAAAGTGAAAAAGCTGGCTTAAAACTCAACATTCAGAAAATGAAGGACATGGCATCCAATCCCATCACTGCATGGCAAATAGATGGGGAAGCAATGGAAATGGTGGCTGACTTTATATTCTTGGGCTCTAAAATCACTGCAGATGGTGACTGCAGCCATGACATTAAAAGATGCTTGCTCCTTGGAAGGAAAGCTGTGACAAACCTAGACAACATATTAAAAAGCAGAGACATTACTTTGCTGACAAAGATCCATCTAGTCAAAGCTGTGATTTTTTTCAGTAGTCATGTATGCATGTGAGAGTTGGACTGTAAAGAAGGCTGAGTGCTGAAGAATTGATGCTTTTGAACTGAGGTGCTGGATAAGCCTCTTAAGAGTCTTTTGGACTGCAAGGAGATCCGCCACTCCATCCTAAAGGAGATCAGTCCTGGGTGTTCATTGGAAGGACTGACACTGAAGCTGATGCTTCAGTTTTTTGGCCACCTGACACAAAGAGCTGACTCATTTGAAAAAACCCTGATGCTGGGAAAGTTTGAAGACAGGAGAAGGGGACAACAGAGGATGAGATGTTTGGATGGCATCACTGACTCAATGGACATGAGTTTGAGCAAACTTCGGGGGATGGTAAAGGTAGGGAGGCCTGATGTGCTGCAGTCCATGGAGTTGCAAAGAGTCTGAGACTGAGCAACTGAACACCAACAACTATACATATAAATACAAATATCTAAATTCATGTTTTAAACAGTATTTAGCTCATAGACTTCATAGTACTTTTTCTACATTCTATTTTCACTCCAAGTATCATAAATAGCTTTTATGTTAATGCATATATATTTAAAATACTTAACAGTTTATAATATTTCATAATATGTTTGTATGAAGATCTTAAACCAGTCTTATATTGTCACATATTTGCTTCTAATATTTCATCATCGTAATCAGAACCACAATAAATATTATTTAAGAAAAAATTATGTCAGGCAGGAAAATAAACATTTTCTAACCTTTGGGATGAAAGAAAATGTAGACAAGGGCATGGTAGTTAAATGGTCTATTAGAAATGGGAAAATAGTAAACATGTGGTCAGTGCTATGGAAGTTCCAGGAAAGGTCTTTGGTAAACTCTGCAACCATAATTTTGTACTATCTGCTTTGTTTACAGGTAGAAACATCCTTTGTTCGTGCTAGGATGCCCTTAGGAAGCTTTTAAAGAAATACCTGATAATGGTTACTTCCATGCTAGTCCAAAAATAAACTCTAGAGATTAAAGAGTCAAAGGTAAAAGTGGGTAGGTTTCTTTCCCCAAGTTTTAGCTTCTTTCAGGTTATTTATTAGACCTTTAGTAAAAGGTCCTTGCCTGTTTTTTGTTTCTTTGGCCATTCTAGTTTATCCTGATTAGATGGTACTAAGCTTTCTATACTGATTTGGATTTCAGTGGCCATTGGTAATGGAGTGATTCACTGATTTAAGTATGCAGCAACAGACAAGTCTTTGTTGAGGTTTTGTATATGATCTAGGACTCTAGAGGAGTCCCTAGATGGGAATAATTTTCTGGTAAACAGTAATGGCATTGTGGTTGAATAAAGGCTTTTTCTAAACTGTTTTCTTCCAAAGTAATTGGAAGATACGAGTCAACCATGGAGCTTAATGGTTTTGTGAATTCATCTGGTCGTCAGATGGACTTGAGTTCAAATCCTAGCTTTGCCACTTGAAAGGTTTGAGAGCCTGGGTGAGTCATTTAACTCTCCAAGTCTCAGTTTTCTCATCCATAAAGTGGGATGGTGATGTTACCCCCATAGAACTGGTGTGATTATTACAGGGAATTCTAAATATAAAGCATTTATCACCATGCTTGGCACCTAGTATATATCCTTCATTATCAGTATTAGATGGAGACAAGTGGATGCCTTAACAGAACAGTCAGTAAAGCCTTCCCCTGTCTTCCAACAAGTCATCAAGCCCTCTGAGCTTTATTTTTGAAAATTTTCTAGAATCTTTCCCTCCTATTTTTGTCTTCACCTCTCTAGACCTGGGCATTACTTTCTATTATTTGACTTTTTTTTTTTTAATATGCTGCACACAGTTGCCATGATGATCTTCACAAAACTTGTTTCTGATTATGCCTTTCCTGCTGTGGATCCTCAGTGCTTAACCTGGTTTTTAAGACTGTGATTTGGCATGAACTTATTTTATCAACTTGATTATCTCTTTCATTTCCTTGATGCAATTCTCTTCCTTGACACATACATCATCACCAAGCTATAATAATTCTATTCATTGTATTTTTTATACTTCTGATCTTATAGATGTCATGCTGCTGTAGATTTTCAAATTGTTTTTCTGTTTTTTAATTCATTCCTGTGGCCATTAGAGTAATCTTTTATGTAATGCCAATCTGATCTCATCACTCTCCCACCTGAGTGATTCCCCACTGCCTTTAGGACCAAGTTCAAATTTTGTAGGAGGTTTTCTGGGGTCATATGCAGTTATTCTTCTTTACCTTCACCCCTCCCACAACTCTGTGTAATTCAGCCATACTGATCACTCTCCATTCTGTGAAGACACCAAGATTTTTCACCCTTGTCTCTCTTTCTCCATGTTGCTTTTCTTACTTTCCTCTTTCTTCTGGCTGATGCAAGTCATATATCAAGCCTCACCCTAGGCTGACCCTTCCTCCTACTCACAGGTTGAATTAGTGCTCATCCTTACTTTCATGGTGAGTAGGAATAGTTTTAGACTTCCCAGGTGGCTTAGATGGAGAAGGCAATGCCAGCCCACTCCAGTACTCTTGCCTGGAAAATCCTATGGGCGGGGAAGCCTAGTAGGCTGCAGTCCATGGGGTCGCGAAGAGTTGGACAGAATGAGCGACTTCACTTTCACTTTTCACTTTCATACTTTGGAGAAGGAAATAGCAACCCACTCCAGTGTACTTGCCTGGAGAATCTCAGGGATGGGGGAGCCTGGTGGGTTGCCATCTCTGGGGTCGCACAGAGTCAGACGTGACTGAAGTGACTTAGCAGCAGCAGGTGGCTTAGATGGTAAAGAATCTGCCTGCAGTGCAGGGGACCTGGGTTTGATCCCTGAGTCAGGAAGCTCCTCTGGAGAAGGGAATGGCCACCCACTCCAGTATTCTTGCCTGGAGGATCCCATGGACAGAGGATCCTGGTGGTCTACAGTCCATGGGGTCACAAAGAGTCAGACACACATGAGTGACTAACACACAATAGGAATACTTTTCAAAAAACACTTTGTCATGCACATTGCTAACTTTTCTGTCTCTCCTTCTTTGCTGTATCTCCTTCATCCTGTGTTTCCATGGAGCATGAGACTGAATAAATAGATAATGAGCATGTGACTAACTGAGTAAATGTGTGTGTATCTTTTTCCTTTAATAGAGTGACATCTTTGAGGGAGGAGTCAATGCCTTGTTCTTCTTCAGACACTCCACATTTCCCAGCATGGTTCTTTATAGTAGTTGCTCAATAAATGCTCAGTGAATGAATAATGACATACATGCCTGTCTTCTCCCAAAACATGGTGAATTCTTCAGGAAAGAGATTGTGTTGTAAAAATTAGATAGCTTCTAGCACAATAAATCACACATAATCCATGCTTTAATTCTTGTGTTTCATTTTTTGCTTTGAATTCTGGCTTTGGTGCCTTATCAGAATCAAGCATCCTTTCTTATTATATAAGCACATACTTGATTGAATTGTGGGATCAAACACCTGATAGCTAAGTACAGCTGGTCATTTAAACTTCAGAGACAGTGTGTCCTAAGATCCTAGTACTCATCTTGATAGGCCTGCATAGCTTTCCATTCTTATTTGATTCTTCCTTGTCAAACCTGTTACACAAAGTAAGTCAGAAAGAGAAAAACAAATATTGTATGTTAATACATACATACGTATATATGTATGTATATATATATACATGTATATATATATATGGAATCTAGCAAAATGGTATTGGTGAGCCTCTTTGCAGAGCAGGAATCAAGGAGAGTCCTGTGGACACAGCAGGGCAAGGAGAGGGTGGGCGAATCGCGGGAGTCATACTGACATATGTACACCACCAAAGAACTGATGCTTTTGAACTGTGGTACTGGAGAAGACTCTTGAGGATCCCTTGAACTGCAAGGAGATCCAACCAGTCCATCCTAGAGGAGATCAGTCCTGAATATTATTTGGAAGGGCTGAAGCTGTAACTCCAATACCTTGGCCATCTGATGCAAAGAAGTGACTCATTGGAAAAGACCTGATGTTAGGAAAGATTGAAGGTGGGAGGAGAAGGAGACCACAGAGTCTGAGATGGCTGTATGGCATCACTGACTCAATGGACATGGATTTGAGCCAGCTCTGGGAGTTGGTGATGGAAAGGGAAGCCTGGCATGCTGCAATCCATGGGGCCGCAAAGAGTTGGACACGACTGAGCAACTGAAATGAACTGAACTGAACTGACATGTAAAATAGCTAGCTAGTGAGAAGCTGCTATATAACACAGGGAGTCCAGACCAGTGCTGTGGGGTGACTTAGTGGTGTGGGATAGACAGAGACGTTGGCAAGGAGGCTTCAGAGGGAGGGGCAATACATTGACTCATGACTGATTCGCATTGTTGTATGGCAGAAACCAACACAATATTGTAAAGCAATTATCCTGAAAAATTTTTTAAAAATCCAAAACAAACCTGAGGAATCTGTGTATGGCAGGCATCAAAGCAGGTAGACCTTGCCCTGGGGGGAGAATTGCAATTCAGACTCTAACAGGGGCTGGGGAACGAGAAGAGAGAGTGTGTACGTTTCCTTCGGCTACTGTAACAAAGGGTCATGAACCGGTGGCTGAAAACAGCTGCAGAAGTTTATTCTCTTATAGTTTTGGAAGTCAGAAGTTCAAAAATCAGTTTCACTGGCCAGAATTCAAGAGGTCAGCATGCCCGTCCCGTGACTGCACCCTAGAAGCTGCTGGACAGAACTGCTCCTCTTTCAGTTTCTCTTGCTGCTGATAATCCTTGACCTGTGGCTGCCTGTCTCCAACCCTGCCATCACCTTTACATCGTCTTCTCTCTGTATGTCTGATCTCCCTCTTCTTATTAGGATACAGGCGGTTGTATTTAGGGCCACCAGGATAGTACAGAATCATCTCATGTCAAGAGCCTTAATCACATTTGCAAAGACCCTTTTCCAATAAGGGAAAGGAAGGAAGTGGAACCCACTCTGGGACTCTTGCCTGGAAAATCCCATGGATGGATAAGCCTGGTGCAGGCTACAATCCATGGGGTCGAAAGAGTCGGATACGACTGGGCATCTTCACTTTCACTCTTCCAATAAAGTAGTATTTTATAGGTTTTTAGCAAATAGGGCCCATTATCTTGGAGAAAAAAAAGTCAGCCTTCTACAGAGACAGACTTTTTCCCCCTTTGCAAACTCCAAGTGCTTACTCTTCCAGGATCTTGGTTTGCTTACAGACATCCCTCACGAGTAAACAGCTTCCAAACTGAGGGCCCACATGAAGGAAGCCAGGGAATTCTGTCAGGAAGGGGCTAGTTTAGGTCAGTCTGATGTCACTGGACAGGTGGCTAGGGTAACGTTCCTGATTCTCATTATGAAAATAAAGAATTCATACTTACTGAGGAGCTGAGTAAGTACTCAAAGGGCTGGCTGGAGGCCTGGGCAGGTCCGCAATCCCAGCCAGGGCCTATGACCTAGCCCCGTCTTGGAGGGTCACGGTCTAGTTCTGGGGGAACAGATGTGCTCGGCTAGCCTGGCTCTCGCTCTTCCGTGTCCAGAAGTCGCTTTTGCCATCTTTCTCATGAGGGTCACAGGGTATGTTGGTCATCACTGGGAGGGGAATTCAGCCCTGGTCAAGAGAGAAGCACTGGAATGGGCCCTCATACACAGTCAAAACGGGGTCTTCACTAAGTTTTGAATTAGCAAACTTCAGCAGTTGAGTTTGGGAAACAGACTCACCCTGGGTCCTGCACACTTCATTTCCTCCTCTCGCATATAGCCTGGGGAGGGCATGGACCCCAGGAGAAATCTTCCACAGGGCTCTGACGGCGGCCTTGAGCTTGCTTCATTCAGTATACCTACTTGAGCGTAACCCTCTAACCTAAACCTCAGGTAGGAGAGCCTCCCATTTCTAGTGATTCTCTTGTGGTCCAGCTAGTTGGAGAAGCTGGATTATAGGAGAGATCTTGGGGAAACATTGTTTTCTCCTGTTGTGCAGAGGTAGGGTAGTCATAGTTACTGAGCACAGGTTCCCAAGCTAAACTTGCTTTAGATTCTAGCTGTAGTATGTAATAGCTCTGTGACCTTAGATATTAAAATCTCTGATTCTCCTTTTCTCTTCTGTAAACTGAAGATAATAGTAGCCAACACTTATATTTACCAAGAACTAGTCTAAACACCCTACATGTACTTACTCTTCTAGTTTTCACAATCCTAAAGATAATCAGACTGTTATTATCATCGTCCCAATTCAAAGATGAGGAAACTGAGGTACACAGAGGTGCAATAACCTGTCCAGGTTATGCAAGGACAAGTGCAAAGCAAATGTTTGAGCCCACATAGTTTGACTTCAGCAACTGTCTTTTAACTCTGTGTATGGTTAGGCCACTCAAGATGGCCATTCTCTTGCGCTCTGGACATCTCCTGCTTGACCCGGCCCTGGTTCACTCACAGAACTCTCCAGTCCTCTTAATGATAGGGCTTAATCCGTAACTGCCTGCAGGCCTGGCCCCTGGCCTAGAGGCTGGTTTCCCTGGTAACTCTAATGAGCCACCCTGACGTCAGTTCCCCCTATAAAGGGCAGCGCCCTCCTCCCTGAGTAGGGGAGGTGGCTGCCACGCTCTGCCTCCTGCTCATGGTGAGTGTGTTGCTCCAGGACCGTTTCTGTGCACAGGTGAGACCCAGCCCTGTCCAATAAACCCTGGGTGTCTCTGCCACTGTCTTCAGGCTCTCTCTTTGGTCCCCAGGCTGGGCAGCTGCAAGGCTTGATGGCTTATGTGGTGCCACCCAGCAAGGGAAGAGACCTTCAGGAGGCTGAGGGAATGCCTGTGAATGCTGCGTTGTCAAGAGATAAGGACGGAAATGGGAAATGGCAGGGGTAATCCCGAAGCGGCCGTCCACCAGCCTGCGTGGCCCTGTGGCAGCTGACCACCACGGGAGACGTCTTTCTCTTCCATTATACTGGTGGCGTCCTGTTAAACCTCAGAGTCTCTTTCTTGTTGAAAAGTAGCAGCCCCAAGCTCCTGGCTCATTTGACTGACGGGGGAAGCTGGTGAACACAGAATCTCAAGGACTGAGGTTATCTGTCCAATACTTAGGTGTTATCTGACCCCTCAACAGTTATAGACACAGGCTTTAGGGATATTAACTAGGGGGACAGACTTGTGAGTCGGATGTGGCCAGTTACCTGGAAGGGCTTGCTTGGGGCCTGTGGCAACAGCAAAGTACTAAGAGTGTCCTTGGGCCTCTGGGGCAGCTATGGATGTGGGCAGAGCTGTCATACAGTGTGATGGGCACCAGCCCTGTGCATCTAGAGAGCATTACAGCAGGGGGAAGACCTTACTAATGGTCTACCTGGGTCATCCAGTAATGCAGAAAACCACTATTGTGGGTCTGAAACAGCTGTGTGTGATATAAAGACCACTCCCCCCAACCATGGACATTGGATAGCGACCCAGGAATCCACTTTAACAGCCACGAAGTTTAGGAATGGGCTGATAAAAATGATATATGCTGGGATTTTCACCTCTCCACAGCCCTACTGATCTGTGACTAATTGAAAGGATGATCAAGCAACCTAAGCTGTTGAGAGAGAAACCCACTCTCTCAACACGAGGACCAGGGGGCTGACTGGACCCCTGCTGCTGTAACTGAAGATCCCCGGAGCAGTCATCCCAGTGCCTGTGGCATGATAACCAGCTGGGGTCAACCGCTAATCACTGAAGGACCCCTGCCCACTATCGCTCAGGACAGTGGCTCAGCTTTGCCCTAGCCACAGGACCCACCAGGGGAGCACATTATAAAAAGCTGCGGGGCAGGAGGATACGTCCCCGGTGGTTTGAGTTTGCACCTCGTGGGGAACAGGAGTAGAAGAGAACTTAGATTTCACCTGTCTTCTACCTGCCCCACTTAAGACCATTGAGATGGTTAGTCCGGGCCCTCTACTAGAGGAGGGCAACGTCGGGTTAACCCTGTGCTCTGCTGTTAATCCGCCTCTCTGCTCCTTGGCATCAGCTGTAGGGACTGAGGGTGCCGGCCAGGACAGAGAACTCAGGGAGGGGGGTGTGATCTCGGAGTGCTGCTGTGGCTTGTATTTTGCTTAATGATCATAATCTTCCCTGTTTTGTGCCTGTTAAACACCATTAATTTCCATTTGTCTGCTAAACTTCCATTTCACCCCTAGTCTGAGCCGAGGTTATCTGTTTGCAGACTGGGTGACAGTGGTGTCCTCACTGTGAAATGAGTTTGATGGCTGGGTCTGCAGTGAGATGCCATTGTTTTCCTCTTCTAGACTTGCATGAAAAGTTGACCCAATAAGTACCTGGCTTCCTCTTTAGCTGCTGTTATTGTCTTGCATTTGTGGTCTTTGGTTACAGTGCACCTCAACATGCCTGACCCCAGGGGTACTACAGAAGAGGGGTGACCAAAATTATTATTAGGGTCCTGCAGGGCATGTGGGGGTGGATGTGTGCTCAGGCAACTCAAGACGGTTGCTTTCTTGCTGCTTATATATCTTCGGCTCAACCAGTCCCTGCTTCACTCACATGGCTATCCCATCTTTGTAATTATCGGGCTTAATCAGGAACTGCGTCCCTGCCCCCTGCCCCAGCTCTGGTTTCCCTGGTAATTGTTGAGCCAACCTGGTGTCAATTCCCCAGCCTCCTCCGTCCCTGAATAGGGAAGGTGGCGGCCATGTCCTGCCTGCTGTCTGCCATGCACACTGGGATGTTGCTCCAGGAACTTTGGCTGCAGATGTGTAAGACCCTGCGCCCAATAGAGTGATGTTTCTGTAGCTGTCTCTGGGCTCTGTCTTCGGTCAGGAAGCTGGGCAGCTACGAGGCTTGCAGTTCAGTGCCCTGGTTATGCTACCTCTCATTCCTCAGGTTGTCACGAGGCTCCAACAGGGCAGCCATCCACCACAGGTAGACTTGGAACGTTCTGGGTTACCTGTTGTCCGGGTGAATTATTGCCCTCTTTTACTCTCAAATGTTGTGTTGTGTCTTGGTTTGGATATATGTCATATGAGGATTAAATTATTTTGTGTAGAATACTGAGAACAAAATGTGTCCCACGAAAGCCTTCGATCAAGGTTAGCTGTTGCTGCGTCTAGTAGTGCTTCTCTTACCCTTCCTTGTTGCCCTGGCCCATGGTCATTCTCAGTCTGGGAGGCTTTGAGCTGGTCAGTTAATTCAGGTTCTGCAAATGCCGCATCATGAGAGTCATCATTCCCCATTTTCACAAGCATATTAGACGTTGCCCATGGGGCACAGCCCGGCAATCTTTCCCATTTTGTGTCCTAGGCAGCCTCTTAATTGATCAAGCTTGACATGTGAAATTAAAATTATTTGCCATCTTAGTTTCATTGAATCTAAGATCCTAATGAATGGTAACTGAATTCAAGCTGAGCTTGTGGGTTACTCCATTTATATTAAAGCTTATTTGATTCCTAAAAGTGATAATGAACTTTGAGTATCTTTAGGCACCCTATATTCCTTTCGTGAAATATTCCTCTCTGCCTATTTCTCTGTTTTTACCTCTAAAAGAATTTTAATTCATAATAGTTCTCTATTACCTGCCTGTAATTTAATATCTCATTGTAAAAGACTATTGAAATGCATAGAAATGGACAAAATATAAACAAGGAGGAGTGAGTTGTGATAGGAATTATAGTTGATATCAAAGATCCAAGACTTAGAAAAGCTTTCTTTAAATGTGATTTGTGTGACTGGTAGTGAAATTCATTTCAGGCTGGTTTTATGTGGCGTAAGGGACATCTAGTGGTTATGTGGTTCTCTGCAGATGTACTAGGGGTAAAGTGACAGGTGTAAATCCTGGGACTAAGGGCCATCACCTTGAAAGGGTGCCCTCCAAAGGAGGTTGGCCTCATTTTGCCCACAACTCTTTATTTTGATGTTAACAAAGGGTACAGACACCTGTTTAGAAAAAAAATCAACTTGAGTTCTAGCATTTCTGTCTACATCACTGTCAGTTTGAATTCAACTCTTATTTGCTGCCGTTTGCACAAGGTTAGAAATGGTTCTGTTATCAGGCACCTGCCAACCTGGCATATTCATCTTATTCTCTCCTTACCCCTTCTGCTGATTGCAGAGGGGCTCCTCTGGACCACTTTGAAAGGCCATCTGATTAGAGCCTTTATTATCCTGGTAGCAGAGCTGCTTAGCGGGCCGGGCAAGAAATAGCTGATAATTGCTTCTGACAGTAGAGCCCCTTTTTAGAAAGGTGGGGACCATCAGGAAGCCATGCATCTCTTATATAAAGCCCATATTTACTTTATACAAATGAATGGGCTTCACATTATGAGACAATGAACTGCAGAGCCCCTGTGTGAACTTGCCGTCTTGGTCCTCCTGGAGTTGTGTGTTGGTCAGCGCCTCTTGGAATTGTCTGTCACTATCCGTGGTTCTGAACTCACTGCTTCCATTTTTCTGGGCTACATGGAATTCGTGGCTTTCCTGATATACTGCTATTGTTGCCAGCCAACTGTGTTAGACTTCTTCAAGATTCTGTTTCATTGAGTCCTTTATAGTAGTTCTGCCTTTGGGCCTTTCATAAAATCTTTCTGCAAAAGCTATTTGGCATTCCTCTTGCAGTCTGTGTTTTTGCAGGATAGTTGGTAGCAGGCAGAAGTTGCTCGCCATGGTCAGAGGCTTCACTGTTGGGGATTCATTCTTGTTTCTTTTTTTTTCTCTGAGTGCAGGGGATCAGGGCTCTGAGGTATTGTTTCCAAATCTGTTTTCTCTGACAGTCCAGTCTGCATGGTTGTACAGAGGTGAGCACGCATCTCTTAGCAGACTGCAGGGTGAGAGGCAGCTCTGGTGCTGAGCTTCAGCAGGCAGTCTTCTAGAGCATCTTGCTAGAATTTGCAGATGGGCTTTTTGCTGCTGCTTCTCTTAGTTTTCTGCCAAGACACACAAACTTAATGACAGCTGCCATTCGAGGGTGCAGCAGTTTCCATATTTATAGCTGAAAATATAAGCACATTTCCTAAGCATACACAATAGGGAAAGCAACTAACTATTCACTGGTTCCACCAGATGCTTTTAACTGTGATACTTCAGTTTTCTCTATTCTTGTCTCCTCACTTATTCTCAAGCAGAATGAGTATGGAGGCTTCTTTTTGCCTTAAAGTCCTCTTTGACTTAGAGGCATCAGGATATAGACTGATTTCCCTTGCCCTTCTTTCTCTCCATTCTTCCCCATTCTCCTAAAATATATATACTGACTTTGTGCCAGGCCTTGGAACAGACCTTGGGAAACACAGGAAAAACACCAAGTCTTCCACTTGGGACACTCCCAGTCTACTGGGGATAGACAGACAGTGAGAGCACAGCATGATAGATTCTATAATAGCTGAATACGGTGCTCTGGGAGCAGGGGGGAGGGAATCAACCGTGGGTGGAAGTGGAATGGGCAAGAAGGTTGGGAAAGGCTTCCGAAGTAGGTGATACTCGAACTGTGCCTCTCATGTGAGCAGCAGTTATTCAGATGGAGCGTCTAGGTGAGGCTTCTGCCAGGGATGGTTTATGGGAAGAACCGCAGAACTTCGGCAGAGTTGGTGATGATGAAGATGGACTAGACCAGGAATACTTTATGTAATGCTTAGAAGTCTGCATTTGATTCTGAAGTTGGTACAGAACCACTGAAGAGTTTCAAGCAGGAAAGGACATTTTATCCCCAGAGAAAACAGCAAGATGATCAGAGCCATCTCTATTCCTTGGAATAAAAATAACAGTCGATTCTGAGTGATTCAGGAAGGCACATTTTAAATCTTGTCACCTTTCTAATCTAACTGCTAAAGGCTTCCTTTCTGCTCTAATGGCTCCTTTTCCCCCAGCTGCATAATGATTGTATTTTCGGAGCTTTGCATAATGAAGTGCCACCTACTCATCTGGTCTTAGTTCCCCTCTTTGCGTAACTTTCACTGTCAAGTTGGTGCCCTCATCAAGTATTCTAAGACAGAAAGAAACATAGGGATTCATGGGGGTAGATATGTGTAGTACTGAAGAGAATATCAGAATAAGAATTAAGAATGTGTTAAATTTTTGAGCCTCAACTGTGTGTCAGACTCTGGGGATCCATTAGTTGCCCCATCAGAAATGCACAGCCTGTTTATAATGTCATTCCTAAAAAGCAGGGGGAAGAGAAATACAGTCTGGGTCAAGTTTCTGATTACAGAGCCTGGCACACTCATTAACTGGAGTGACAGGTACCTCATATAAAGTACCCTCCAAGATTTCTAAGCCTTTCATATCAGATTATATTTCATATCTTTGTCTTCCATGGTCTAGAGCTAAAGTTATTTAGCTAAAGTTATTTAACATATTTACATGGATTTTCTTTTGTTTCCAATATTCTTAATTTGCATTAGTCAAAATGTTAGTCGCTTAGTCATGTCCAACTCTTTGTGACCCCATGGACTGTAGGCCGCCAGGCTCCTCTGTCCTTGGGATTTTCCAGGCAAGAATAATGGCATGGATTGCCATTCCCTTCTCTGGGGGATCTTCCCAACCCAGGAATTTCATTTCTCCTGTATTGCAGGGAGATTCTTTGCCATCTGAGCCACCAGGGAAGCTTACTTTAAGTTGGCTTAATCTTCATTTACGTTACGTTGGCTTTCATGCTAGAAAGTAACCAGAGTATAGGTAGGTTCACCTCAAGTTTCAGCTCTTTGAGTAGTGATAACTACATAGAGCACTGCCTTGAATTCTGAGGCTTCATTTGGGTTCAATGAGAAAGGGAGTAGAATAGAATTAGACCACTTAGCAATGCCATCTTCCAGAAAGGAAGAAGAGAAACGTATATTTGCTAAAATGGCGCTACGAGATGGGAGAGTTTTCTGTCCAGTTGTGGCTTAAAGGGTCACCTGGAAAACTTTCCTAAATTATCTAGAAACCTTTTCACTATTCACTGATAAGGCCTATCTTGGAGAACTATGGCCCACATATGGACATTCACATCTTATTTCTTTGCCTGACTCTGGTTATGCCAAGTATATGGTCTGTCTATGCCAAGTTCTTGGTTCATTAATTTAGTAAAATCTTCAAAGCGTCTGTAGAATGATAAAGCCTGACTTGGTACATCTTACCCTTGTGATAGACTGGACTTTTATGATATAAATACCCTACAGATTTGGTTGGCCGAAAAACTTCTCTATGGAACACATAGACACATGTGCCTAATCAACCTTTTAGCTGAATGAAAGTCTTAAGACTTCCTGGTGGTCCAGTGGTTAAGAATCTGCCTGTCAATGTGGGGGACTCAGGTTTGATCCCTAGTCTGGGATGATTCCACATGCCACAGCAACCAAGCCTGTGCATTGCAACTATTGAGATCTGCATGTTGTAGAGCCTAAGAAAGTTCTCTTTCCTGAAGAATAAAATTGAGAGATCGGAAGTCTTGAACTTAGTGTTTCTGTCTGTAGTTGACCACAGACTCACATGCTCATTGCTTTCTCTTAAAGAACCTGTCAAGGGGATAGATGCTCACCTAAGTCTTCAGGCTTTGTGCGGCTCTGGAGCTGGCACCCCCGGCCCTGGGTTTATAAGGTCAGACTAACTGGCTGCTGCACAGTTCTTGCTCATGTGTTCCTCTCCCTCCGTCAGGCTTTATTTTTTTTTCAAATGAGGAAGGATCTGAAGACTCTGCTGATTCAATTTAAGTACTGACATTTGTCTGGATTCTTCCTGTGACTCCAGCTTGCTTTCTGTCCCTTTTATTTTTTCCTGTCTGTCTCTTGCAAATGGAACCTTCACTTCAGTCGCTCACTTGTGTCCGACTCTTTGCAACCCCATGGACTGCAGCATGCCAGGCCTCCCTGTCCACCATCAACTCCCAGATGCTGCTGCTGCTGCTGCTGCTAAGTCGCTTCAGCTGTGTCCAACTCTGTGCGACCCCATAGACGGTGGCTCACCAGGCTCCTCCATCCCTGGGATTCTCCAGGCACTCAAACTCGTGTCCATTGAGTTGATAATGCCATCCAGCCATCTCATCCTCTGTTGTCCCCTTCTCCCCCTGCATTCAGTCTTTCTCAGCATCAGGGTCTTTTCAAATGAGTCAGTTCTTTGTATCAGGTGGCCAAAGTATTGGAGTTTCAGCTTCAGCATCAGTCCTTCCAATGAATATTCAGGACTGATATCCTTTAGGATGAACTGGTTCAATCCCCTTGGAGTCCAAGGGACTCTCAAGAGTCTACTCCAACACCAAAGTTCAAAAGCAGCCATTCTTTGGTGCTCAGCTTGGACCCATGGACCAGGGATTATAAACTGGTAGTCCTTGAGATCCAGCTTTCAGATATGTATTGTCTGACCCACCGAGTACTGGATCACGAAGCCTTTTTAAATTTTATTTTTTTTAATTCATCTCTAATGGAGTATAGTTGCTTTACATGTTGTGTTAGTTCCTACTGTACTAACACAACAAATGAATGAATGAATCAGCCATACATATACATATATTTCCTCCCTTTTGGATTTTCTTCCCATTCAGGTCACCACAGCGCACTAAGGAGAGTTCCCTATGCTAGATAGTATGTTCGCCCAACCTTAAAAAAATTTTTTTTTAATGTATTTAATTTTTAATTGAAGGATAATTACGTACAGAATTTAGTTGTTTTTTGTCAAACCTCAGGTTAGTTAATTGCCAGTATTTCTCCTACAGGTTTCAACTTTATCTGGAGTCTTTTCGGCCTTTACTTTGAGCCTCTTGCCTTGTGATTCTGAAACTCCATTCCCATTTTCTATTTCTGCAGCTTGGTTTTTATCTTTGGCAGACCCTGAGCGCTGTGAGCAGAATAGCAACCCTGGAAATGATGTCTGTGGTATGCAGCAGTGGGGGCTCAGGGCCCCAGCCTGGGTGTCAGCTGCAACTCAGCAGGCGAGTGAGTCTGCTGACCCCTGTTAGCCAGACCAGGGGTGCAGATGTGGCCTCGGCCATGCCAAATATCAGCTGCTCTGGCTTTGGAATCAAGAAGACCATCTGCTGCCCCATTTGTGCTAGAAGCTCACTGCTGGAATTTGGTCAGTGGTACACTGCGGCAGAAAATGATGTTAAGGATCACGAATCCTAAATCTGTAGAAGGGCCTAGTTTGCGTGAAAGACAAAGAATAGATACCACTAGGCGTTTTCATATCTTATAAATGCCACACTAGTAAAAGTGAAGTCGCTCAGTTGTGTCCGACTCTTTGCGACCCCATGGATCCTCTGTCCATGGGATTTTCCAGGCAATAGGTACTGGAGTGGATTGCCATTTAGGCAACTATTTAATTTTATTTTCCCCTAGTTTGGCTGCATCAGGTTTTAGCTGTACGTGGACTCTGCACACGAGCTTTAGTACTTGCAGCCCAGGGGCTTGTTGTCCCAAGGCTTCTGGAATCTTACTTCCCTGACAGGAGATCTGCATTGTAAGCAGATTCTTAACCACTGGGCTACCAGGGAAGTCCCAATTTTGTTCGTTAGACTCTTGAGTGGACATGTGCCTTAAAACTTACCCTCACAGGGAATCTTCCCTTTCTTTTTTGTTTTTAAGTAGTGTATTTATTTTAATTGGAGGCTAATTACTTTACAATATTGTAGTGGAGTCTTCCTTTTCTAATGATTCCATGTCAGGCTGTCCTCTCTGTTGATCTAGTTATGGCTTCTCACAGAAACTAACAAAATGAAGAGAAGCACCAGAAACTGCTGGAGCACTCTGTAGCTATGACATCTTACCTCACATACCTCTTACAGGCCTGTGAAAGGAGATGCGTTACCTGTGAGTCTTCGACGTGAAGAACGTTAACCGTTGTCCAAGGTCACTCAGCCGGCAGGGGTGGAGCTGGACTCACTGTACTTACTGAGGCAGGAAGTCCGTGACCTTGACCTCTACCTTGCGCTGCCGCCTGAGTCCAACATCGGATTTAATGCAGATACGAGCATTTATTAATCACTTCTACAACTAGATGCTGGTTCAGATATTTAAAGCTGTAATGCATATGTGTTGCTGATAAGATATTTGAGGTTTACTTGAAACAGTAAGACCCATGCTTACTGCAAGGTAATAAGGTTGAATGTTTTGAGTGATAGATGAGTTGAGTAGACACTCCCTAGGAAAGAAAATCACCACCAACCAGAGTCATCAGTTACCTGAAGGGTGGAGGGGGAAGAAAGAGAAAGTCGGATCTGTGATTCTGTGACTGCCCCGGCGCAAGGTGCTTTCCCAGGGCTTCTTATTTATTTACGCAGAGTAGAAATGTCACACAATAACAAGATTATCCCCCAGTTTATCTAGAAACTGCACAATCCTGAAAGCTGAAGAGAAAAAGCTCATTTTGTCATTATCTATTGTCAAAGGATTATGTTGGGGTAGGGAATAAATCTTTGTCTGTTGCTGGTCATATGTAAACTGATCTGCACACAGGTATAAAGTCAAAAGGCTTTACTGGGATTTGTTGTCAACACTGTTCCACCCCAGGGCCCCTGACATTGGCTTTTCACCAGTCTGTTTTGTTGGGCCCACATACTCCAGAGGATGTTCCCCCAGAGTCCTGACTTCAGACACCCTCCACTGACCTGGGTCAGAACAGTGGCGCTCCGTGACCAAGTCATGGGCCTCTGAGTCACAGTCCTATGAGACGATCTGCTGTGTGTGTTTTTTTTAATTAAGACTGCCCTATATGTAGACACGTAGAGGATTATAGGCACTTCAAAAACAAGAGAAAAGAAAGGCCATGTGGTAACTCTGCTCTTCCTGGACAGAAGAAACAGAACCACAAGGCCATCTGGGCACCACGGGGCACAACCCCACCCTCCCAGGTTCCTTCTGGGTCCCTTGCTGAAGACCCCAGGGATGTGGCATTTACCGCAAGATATGTGGACGTGTATTTAAAACAGCGTCCAGAGTGTCCTGGGATGAGATGGAAGAGGGAGGAAAATACTCCCATGCATTCTTGGTAGGTGGTGACTCTCTTTATTGTATTGTTCTTGATATCATAGCTTGCCTTACTTCTGGTGTTGTTCCTGTGTTCCTCTGTATCCAAGATTAGGGAGACATACAAGAGGTATTGTCTCAGTTCAGTTCAGTCGCTCAGTCATGTCTGATTCTTTGCGACTGCGTGAACCGCAGCACACCAGGCCTCCCTGTCCATCACCAGCTGCCGAAGTCTACCCAAACCCATGTCCATTGAGTCGCTGGCGCAATCCATCCATCTCATCCTCTGTCATCCCTTTCTCCTGCCCTCAATCCCTCCCAGCATCTGGGTCTTTTCAAATGAGTCAGTTGTTCTCACAGAGTGTTCTAACCCTGAGTTTCTGTCCAGAACTGTTTTACTGTCTGACCTTCTAAATACTCCCATGAACTGCTACCCCTTAGATTTACACTCCTGGGCTTGCCGTGTTCCTTGAGCACCATGGAAGAGTTTAAAAAGCACAGCGTGTAGATTAGAGTAACCTCTCCTGGGGATTCCCAGGTGGTCCAGTGGTTTTGAATCTTCATGCCAGCGCAGGGGACATGGGTTCGATCCCTGGTTCAGGAAGATGCCACATGCCGTGGAGCAGCTAAGCGCGTGCTACTGAAGCCTGTATATCTAGAGCCGCGCTCCACAGCAAGAGAAGCCACCGTAATGAGGCACAC
Source organism: Madoqua kirkii (assembly GCA_006408675.1). NCBI lineage: Eukaryota > Metazoa > Chordata > Mammalia > Artiodactyla > Bovidae > Madoqua > Madoqua kirkii. Next base: position 22,068 of record SJYC01095933.1, on the reverse strand, counting down.
TCATACTGCGGCTAGAGAGTAGCCCCAACTCACCACGAAAGCCCGCATGTAGCAATGAAGCCCCGGCACAGCCAAAAATAAACAAATATTAAAAGAAGAGCAGTTTCTTTTCCAATCAAGGCCAATGGTCTGGGCCGTCAGGCAGACAGCTCCGTCATAGGTAGGCAATGAAAGACTTCCAATCTTATCAAATGCTGGGTATGAGCAAGAATCAGAGTAGTCAGAGGGGTCCTTGAGTGTGTTTAGGGGTAGATCCTGGTGCAGAATCATCATTTAGGTCTTGGAGAGGAGAGGAAGGCACTGTAGGCTGGGAAACCTACATGATGAGCAAGTATGCAAAAGCGCTGACACCAGAGTTTGCACAGAGGCCTCCAAGTCCAAAGTGGGGAAGGGAAGGGTGGGATCCATTAGAGAGGACAGCCCATATAGGAAGGGCTTAATAAGTCTGGATGGAGCGGATGTGGTTTTTTGTGCCCGATTTAAGGAGTTTCAAGCTTGCACTACTAGAGAGCTTAGAAATGGCCCTGGAACATGACCTTGCCTCAGTGCAGTCAGAGAGATCTGGGTTCAAGTTCTGGTTATGCCCTTAAGGGACTGTGTGATGTCTGACAAGTGCCTGTCCTCTCTGAACCTCATTTCTGCAAAATGAGGCTAATGTTACCTGTTTCATGTTGGGGTAGGGAATAAATCTTTGTCTGTTGCTGGTCATATGTAAACTGATCTGCACACAGGTATAAAGTCAAAAGGCTTTACTGGGATTTGTTGTCAACACTGTTCCACCCCAGGGCCCCTGACATTGGCTTTTCACCAGTCTGTTTTGTTGGGCCCACATACTCCAGAGGATGTTCCCCCAGAGTCCTGACTTCAGACACCCTCCACTGACCTGGGTCAGAACAGTGGCGCTCCGTGACCAAGTCATGGGCCTCTGAGTCACAGTCCTATGAGACGATCTGCTGTGTGTGTTTTTTTTAATTAAGACTGCCCTATATGTAGACACGTAGAGGATTATAGGCACTTCAAAAACAAGAGAAAAGAAAGGCCATGTGGTAACTCTGCTCTTCCTGGACAGAAGAAACAGAACCACAAGGCCATCTGGGCACCACGGGGCACAACCCCACCCTCCCAGGTTCCTTCTGGGTCCCTTGCTGAAGACCCCAGGGATGTGGCATTTACCGCAAGATATGTGGACGTGTATTTAAAACAGCGTCCAGAGTGTCCTGGGATGAGATGGAAGAGGGAGGAAAATACTCCCATGCATTCTTGGTAGGTGGTGACTCTCTTTATTGTATTGTTCTTGATATCATAGCTTGCCTTACTTCTGGTGTTGTTCCTGTGTTCCTCTGTATCCAAGATTAGGGAGACATACAAGAGGTATTGCTCTCAGTTCAGTTCAGTCGCTCAGTCATGTCTGATTCTTTGCGACTGCGTGAACCGCAGCACACCAGGCCTCCCTGTCCATCACCAGCTGCCGAAGTCTACCCAAACCCATGTCCATTGAGTCGCTGGCGCAATCCATCCATCTCATCCTCTGTCATCCCTTTCTCCTGCCCTCAATCCCTCCCAGCATCTGGGTCTTTTCAAATGAGTCAGTTGTTCTCACAGAGTGTTCTAACCCTGAGTTTCTGTCCAGAACTGTTTTACTGTCTGACCTTCTAAATACTCCCATGAACTGCTACCCCTTAGATTTACACTCCTGGGCTTGCCGTGTTCCTTGAGCACCATGGAAGAGTTTAAAAAGCACAGCGTGTAGATTAGAGTAACCTCTCCTGGGGATTCCCAGGTGGTCCAGTGGTTTTGAATCTTCATGCCAGCGCAGGGGACATGGGTTCGATCCCTGGTTCAGGAAGATGCCACATGCCGTGGAGCAGCTAAGCGCGTGCTACTGAAGCCTGTATATCTAGAGCCGCGCTCCACAGCAAGAGAAGCCACCGTAATGAGGCACACTCATACTGCGGCTAGAGAGTAGCCCCAACTCACCACGAAAGCCCGCATGTAGCAATGAAGCCCCGGCACAGCCAAAAATAAACAAATATTAAAAGAAGAGCAGTTTCTTTTCCAATCAAGGCCAATGGTCTGGGCCGTCAGGCAGACAGCTCCGTCATAGGTAGGCAATGAAAGACTTCCAATCTTATCAAATGCTGGGTATGAGCAAGAATCAGAGTAGTCAGAGGGGTCCTTGAGTGTGTTTAGGGGTAGATCCTGGTGCAGAATCATCATTTAGGTCTTGGAGAGGAGAGGAAGGCACTGTAGGCTGGGAAACCTACATGATGAGCAAGTATGCAAAAGCGCTGACACCAGAGTTTGCACAGAGGCCTCCAAGTCCAAAGTGGGGAAGGGAAGGGTGGGATCCATTAGAGAGGACAGCCCATATAGGAAGGGCTTAATAAGTCTGGATGGAGCTGGATGTGGTTTTTTGTGCCCGATTTAAGGAGTTTCAAGCTTGCACTACTAGAGAGCTTAGAAATGGCCCTGGAACATGACCTTGCCTCAGTGCAGTCAGAGAGATCTGGGTTCAAGTTCTGGTTATGCCCTTAAGGGACTGTGTGATGTCTGACAAGTGCCTGTCCTCTCTGAACCTCATTTCTGCAAAATGAGGCTAATGTTACCTGTTTCACTTCCTTAATGCGGAAGATGCACAGTAGCACTTTTATAGTATGTGGCACATAGTAGCCTCTTCGTAGGTGTTGACTGTTTTTACTGTACTGCTCCTGCTATCTAGCTTGCCTTACTCCTGGTATTGTTCCTGTGTGCCTCTGTATTAAAGATTAGGGAGACATACAAGAGGTGTTGTTCTGAGACAGTGTCTTAGCCCTAAGATTCTGTAGACAACTAGGTTACTATCTGACCACCTAAGCATGAGCTGCAAGTCCAGTTCAGTTGAGTTTAGTTCGGTCACTCAGTTGTGTCTAGCTCTTTGTGACCCCATGGACTGCAGCATGCCAGGCTTCCCTGTCCATCACCAACTCGCAGAGTCTGCTCAGACTCATGTCCATTGAGTTGGTGATGCCATCCAACCATCTAATCTTCTGTTGTCTCCTTCTCCTACTGCCCTCATCTTTACTAACATCAAGATCTCTTCCAGCGAATCAGTTCTTCTCATCAGATGGCCAAAGTATTGGAGCTTCAGCATCAGCCCTTCCAATAAATATTCAGGACTGATTTCCCTTAGATTTATTGGTTGGATCTCCTTGCAGTCCAAGGACTCTCAAAAGTCTTCTCTAACACCACAGTCCAAAAGCATCGATTCTTTGGTGCTCAGCTTTCTTTATGGTCCAACTCTCACATCCACACATGACCAGTGGAAAAACCATAGTTTTGATTAGATAGACCTTTGTTGGCAAAGTAATGTCTCTGCTTTTTAATATGCTGTCTAGGATAGTCATAGCTTTTCTTCCAAGGAGTGAGTGTCTTCATTTCATGGCTGTAGTTACCATCTACAGTGGTTGTGGAGCACAAGAAAATAAAGTCTCTCACTGTTTTCTGTTGTTTCCCCATCTATTTGCCATGGAGTGATGGGACTGGATGCCATGATCTTACTTTTCTGAATACTGAGTTTTAAGCCAGCTTCTTCACTCTTCTCTTTCACTTTTATCAAGAGGCTCTTTAGTTCCTCCTCACTTTCTGCCATAAGGGTAGTGTCATCTGCATATCTGAGGTTACTGATATTTTTCCTGGCAATCTTGATTCCAGCTTGTGTTTCATCCAGCCCAGAATTTTGCATGATATATACCACATATAAGTTAAATAAGCAGGGTGACAGTATACAGCCTTGAAATACTTCTTTCTCAATTTTGAACCAGCCTGTTGTTCCATATCTGGTTGTAACTGTTGCTTCTTGACCTGCGTGCAGGTTTCTCAGGAGGCAGGTGAGGTGGTCTGGTATTTCCATCTCTTTAAGAATTTTCCACATTTTGTTGTGATCCACAAAAAAGCTTTGGAATAGTCAATGAAGCAGAAATAGATGGTTTTCTGTTTTTCTGAAATTCTCTTGCTTTTTCTGTGATTCAGTGGATATCGGCAATTTGATCTCTGGTTCCTCTGCCTTTTATAAATCCAGCTTGACCATCTGGAAATTCTTAGTTCACGTACTGTTGAAGCCTCACTTGAAGAATTTTGAGCATTACTTCCCTAGCCTATGAGATGAATGCAGTTGTGTGGTAGTTTGAACATTCTTTGGCATTGCCTTTTCTTTGGGATTGGAATGAAAACTGACTTTTTCCAGTCTTGTAGCCACTGCTGAGCTTTCCCAATTTGCTGGCATATTGAGAGCAGCACTTTCACAGCATCATCTTTTAAGATTTCAGATAGTTCAACTGGAATTCCATCACACCCACTAGCTTTGTTCATAGTGATGCTTCCTAAGGCCCACTTGATTCTGCATTCCAGTATGTCTAGCTCTAGGTGAGTGATCACACCATTGCAGTTATGTGGGTCGTGAAGATCTTTTTTGTAGAGTTCTTCTCTGTGTTCTTGCTACCTTTTCTCAATGACTTCTGCTTCTGATAGGTCCATACCATTTTTGTCCTTTATTGAGCCCATCTTTGCATGAAACGTTCCCTTGGTATCTCTAATTTTCTTGAAGAGAGATCTAGTCTTTCTCATCCTATTGTTTTCCTCTATTTCTTTGCATTGATCACTGAATAAGGCTTTCTTATCTCTCCCTGCTAATCTTCAGAACTCTTCATTCAAATGGGTGTATTTTTCCTTTTCTCCTTTGCTTTTCACTTCTCTTCTTTTCACAGCTATTTGTCAGGCCTCCTCAGACAATCGTTTTGCTTTTTGCATTTTTCTTCCCCTTGGGGATGGTTTTGATCACTGCCTCTTGTACAGTATCACAAACCTCCATCCACAGTTCTTTAGACTCTCAGATTTAGCCCCTTAAATCTATTTCTCATCTCCACTGTATAATCATAAGAAATTTGATTTAGGTCATACCTGAATGGTCTGGTGGTTTTCCCTGCTTTCCTCAAGTTAACTCTGAATTTGGCAATAAGGAGTTCATGATCTGAACCACAGTCAGCTCCCAGTCTTGGTTTTGCCAACTGTATAGAGCTTCTCCATCTTTGGCTGCAAAGAACATAATCTAATTTTGGTGTTGATCATCTGATGATGTCCATATGTAGAGTTTTCTCTTGTGTTGGTGGAGGGAGGTGTTTACTATGACCAATGTGTTCTCTTGGCAAAACTCTGTTGGCCTTTGTCCTGCTTTATTCTGTACTCAAAGGCTAAACTTGCCTGTTACTCCTTTTCACTTCTTTCCTTTTGCATTCCAGTCCTGTATGATGAAAAAGACATCTTTTTGATGTTAGTTCTAGAGGGTCTGATAGATCATCATAGAACCGTTCAACTTTAGCTTCTTTGACATTAGTCGTTGGAGCATAGACTTGGATAACTGTGATGTTGAATGGTTTGCCTTGGAAACGAATAGAGATCATTCTGTCATTTTTGAGATTGTCCCCATTTTTGAGATTGTTGGCTATGATGGCTACTCCATTTTTTTTCTATAGGATTATTGCCCACAGTAGCAGATACAATGGTCATCTGAAGTAAATTCACCCATTCCAGTCCGTTTTCATTCACTGATTTCTGAAATGTCAATGTTCACTCTTGCCATCTCCTATTTGACCACTTCTCATTTACCTTGATTCATAGACCTAAGATTCCATGTTCCTATGTAATACTGTTCTTTACAGCATCAGACTTTACTTCCATTATCAGTCACACCCTCAGCTGGGCGTTGTTTTTGCTTTGGCTCTGTCTCTTCATTCTTTCTGGAGTTATTTCTCTGCTGATCTCCTGTAGCATATTGGGCACCCATCGACCAGGGGAGTTCCTCCTTCAGTATCATATCTTTTTGCCTTTTCATATTGTTCATGGGGTTCTAAAGGGAAGACTACTAAAGTGGTTTGCCAATCCCTTCTCCAGGGGACAATATTTTGCTGGAACTCTCCACCATGACCCATCCATCTTGGGTGGCCCCACATGGCATGGCTCATAGTTTCATTGAGTTAGACAAGGCTGTGGTCAATGTGATCAGTTAGGTTAGTTTTCTGTGATTATGGTTTTCATTCTGTCTACCCTCTGATATACAAGGATAAAAGTCCTAAACACATCTTATTTGATAATTCAAAGTCAAAACACTTTTAAAAGGATTCAAAATTGTACAAACATACGTACACATGGTCAAAGAATAAAAGATAGTGTGCAGAAGGAAAACATCCACAAGATTGTCAGAATTATGGGGGCATCGTGTCAGAAAGGATTCCTCAAGAAAGTAGCATCTAAACTGAGACCAGAGGACAGGAAGTGTGTACTGGATGTAGATCAGAGCAAGAAAAGTGTTTAATAGGGAACAAATGGCTCAGATGGTTAAGAATCTGCCTGCAATGCAGGAGATCTGGGTTGGATCTCTGGATGGATTCTGAAGATCCCCTGGAGAAGGGAATGGCAACCCACTCCGGTGTATTCTTGCCTGGAGAATCCCAGGAACAGAGGAGCCTGGAGGGCTACAGTCCATGGGGTTGCAAAGAGTCAGATACTAGTGAGTGACTAAAACACAGACAGGGGAGAGAAGGGGATCATTAAAAGAATCAAAGAGCTTTAAGTTGTCTGGATTAGAGAATGAAAGGATTAGAGGAAAGAAAGGGAAACAAGTTGGGAGAGAAACAGGGACAGATCATCCTTGTCTGCACTGAGGGTCATTAAGCAAGGGAATGCCTGATCAGATTTAATGGTTTTGGAAAATTCACTGTGGAACTGTGGAGAATATGAGGGGAAGGAGCAGGGGGTTCTGTTAGAAGGCCATTGCAGAAATCCAGAGGAGAAATGGTGGTGGACAGAGTCTGGCACTGCTGGAGTAGGCGAGGGGCTGGTTTGAGAGATCCTTAGGACTTGACAACTGGACAAACTGCAAGTCCAAACAGCAGCTTTTATAAACCTGAGGTTGGAGTTGTCTCTCTTGGCACTCTGCCTCTGTCATCTCAGGCTGGTGGCATCTCCCATTCGGAGCTGTTTCCACTTTGTCTCTCATTGTTCCTTGGGGCTAGTTGTCAATCAAGGTGCTCACTGCCACATCTTTTCCTAGGTCGGTCATCAGGCAGGGCTTTCCATTTCAGTGAAAGTCTGAATTTACAGAAAATACTATACCAAATTAATGCTTTCGAATTGTGGTGCTGGAGAAGACTCTTGAGAGTCCCTTGGACTGCAAGGAGATGAAATCGGTCAATGCTAAAGGAAATCAGTCCTGACTATTCATTGGAAGGACTGATGCTAAATGCTCTAATACTCTGGCCACCTGTTGCGAGGAGCCAACTCACTGGAAAAGACCCTGGTGCTGGGGAACATTGAAGGCAGGAGAAGAAGGGGGCAGCAGAGGATGAGATGGTTGGATAGCATCACTGATTCAGTAGAACTTGAGCCAACATCTGGCGACAGTGGAGGATAGGGAAGTCTGTGTGCTGCAGTCCATGGGGTCACGAAGAGTCAGACACTACTTGGTGTCTGAACAACAGCAACTGTACTGGGTTCTAATTTGCCTTGTACGGCAGTGCACTGGCGTTTCCTGCCATCATGCCCTCCCCACGGTGCTGCTGCAGTTGTGCATGGCCATGCCATGGTCTTGCAGTGGGTGGGTTGGCAGGGGTTGGGGTGGGGAGGTAAAGATGCCAACCATGGAGCTTCTTAATTGAATATCACCAGGCTACAAGTGCTCTCCTGTCCCTTTCTTATTGGTAGGAGATCCTCAGAAGAATATCAGTTCAGGCCCCTGACAGTTTTCAGTAGTGCCCCAGTACTGCTAGAAAACATGGTGTACTATTGTGTTCTTAGGTTTATGTACCATTTAGGATTCTCTACGTTCTACCAGATATAATATCCCATTTAATCTTGATAATTGATCTGGGGCTGGAGGGAAAGGGGAACAGTTCTGGAACATCTATTGAGTCTCCTGCCTTTGGAAATAAAAACAATGGGACTCAGAGAGGTTACTCAGCTGTCAGTGGGAAAGGTGTGAAAACTGCAAATAAATAGACAAGTAATTTCAGGGCCATGGTATAGCTAGAGAGTTCATTTCCAAAGAGCTTTTGAGAGAAGTTTTTGTCTGGCCAGTTCCCAGCTGGGATTCTCTTGTCTGTGTCTCCAGAAATCTGCATTCTAGTTAGTCCCTGTCTGTCCCGGTTTGGTTCTGTGCCCTTCTCACGGAAGAGTCCCTCTTCATAGGATGCTGCATTCTTTTAAAGGGCCCTCTTCATTTTATCCTTCTGCCTCCTGTAGAGATGTTTGAGTTCCTTTTCCATTTATTGTTCAATGGAGCTGAGCCTCAGTCTGTCCCTGTGGGATCCCCTATTGTTCTACGTTAATAATTAACCTTTACAAGAGCTCTGATCATAGGCGTTTAGCCCAAATGCAAAGAAAGCTGAAGTTAGGTTATCACAGAGAGCTCTCACATGTTGTTTCACAGGGATTAGAAAGGAGAAGCTGCTATCCATTAAACATTTTTCATTTCTTTTCTCATTCACTTGAGTGATTGCTTAAGAATCTTAGTTTTTTTTTTCCTTTTGCACATGGTCAGTCCACTAGAATTAAGAAATTTAACTTTTGAACCGGGAAGTTGAATATGCGTGGTTTCCAGCGTGTTATTATAGATGAGCTCGCGGGTGCTGGTAGGACAGCCTTGTGCTGAATGTCCATAGGTGGCAAAGCATGAGCCAACTCCCTGGGTTCAGGTCCTACTCTGCACTTAACTGGCTGTGTGACCATGGGCTGGTTCCTTAACTACTGTCCATGTCCGTTTCTGCATCTGTAAAATGGGAAAATGACGGTAGGTACCTCAAATGGGTGTTGTCAGGATCTGATGGGGTGCTAGACTTCAGATCCTGAGTACAGAGCCTGGTAGGAGGTGCTCAGTAAATATTAATATTGTTACTGGCCTCATGAAGGTCATATGGTAGGAGAGACCTTTTCAATTCTTTGTTGTTAATCAATGTGAAAAGGCATACACCTTTGCTTGATTCTCTCCTCATGTTGGGAGAGAGAAGAGAAGCAATTCTCCAGCTAGATGTTTGGGATTAAATGGTATATACTGGAACAACTCATTCAATTAGCTTTTTATCAGAGAAGAGTTATAAGAGTTTATCACTGAAGTCTCGTTATTTTACTGAAAATGGAGATAAGACAACTTTCTCAGGGCTGCAGAAAGGGCCAAGTGAGTTAACAGCCACCCTCAAAATAGCTGAGATGTTTGTTCCCATACTCCGTGTCCTTTCTAAGTGCTTCCTGTGTAGTAACTCATTCCATCCTTAAGAAACAGTCTATTCCTATATTCCCATTGTCAAAGGAGGAAGCAAACCAGAGCACACTAAGTAACTTTGAAGTTCACACAGCTTGGAAGTAGTGGATGTGGGATTGGAACCTAAATTGAGGTCCTGATTTAGAATTTGAATAAGACAATGTGAAGGACAGAGCAAAGTGGTCTACATAAGAAGTACTCAGATGCTAGCTCCTTTGCCCTCTGTTTTCCCCTGTTTATTGTTACGGTATGGATATGACATTGCCTAGAGATCAAAGGACTGAGACCATCTGAGGGCACTGCATCAAAATTCAGTTTTAACAACAACAAAACCTCTGAAATTCTAATTTGGGGAACAGGATTAATCCCTACCTCTACATAGATTATATGAGGTTTAGAAAGTCATAATTTTAAAAATGTTTTAGGGTGTTTCATTCTCTTACTTTGTGTATATAGAGGATACATGCAATGTGGAGAAAAATATAGATCTTCCCTCCCCAGTGCTTAACACTCAGTAATCTTTAACACAAAACAGTACAGCAAGATACAGTGAAAAAAGTAAGTCTCTCTCCACTCCTGAATATTAATTCCACAAATCCTCTCCCTAGTGGCCATTTTATAGTTTCTTGTGTTTCCTTCCAAAAATGTTTAATGCATTTGCAAATATATATACATAAAATGCACACTTCCTAACACACACACCCGCTTTGCATAATGATAGCATAATGCACATGGTTCTGTTCCTTGCTGATTCACTTAACAATATTACTCAGAAAATCCACGTCAGAACTGGGAGCGCTGCTTTGTTTTTGAGGGCCGCCTCATATTCCATTATAAGGATGTGCCAGCCTGTCACTGATGGTCATTTAGCTTGTTTCTGGTCTTTTACTGAGGACACCGCAGTAAATATCTCTGGAAGCATTTGTGTCTGTGCGACTCAGTCTCTCTTGATTTCTGCTTGCATTGTGTAACTTTCTGATGCTGCAAAAACTCGGCCAGAAGGAAACAGACAAAAGGAACACAGTGGAGATAGAGGGCCTTATTCATGGCTTGTGCGCACCTGAGAGGTCTGCACAGCTGCTTTTCAAGTGCTGTGGCTGTTTCTCATATTATTTCAGACTCTTGTGTCCTGAAGCTTCTTCTCGGGCCTTTTCCCTGAGCTCCCAGTGAGAGATGGATGGTTGCAGCTTGCAAGATTGATTCATATGGCACTTGTTTGACTTTTGACAGGTTGTTTATAAGAATAATGACATCCGTCTGGAGCTGTCTCGCTTGGCCAGGATTGGGGACACCAAGATGAAGATCTACGGGAGGTGGTATTCAAGTGTGAGAACGTGGCCACACTGGACCCCATCAACTTTGAGACCCCCGAGGCTCACATCAGCTTGCCCAAGTGGAACACCAAACGCATGGGCTCCATCTCCTTTGACTTTCGCACCACTGAGCCCAACGGCTTGATCCTCTTCACTCACGGCAAGCCCCAAGAGAGAAAGGATGCTCGGAGTCAGAAGAACACCAAGGTGGACTTCTTTGCTGTGGAACTCCTCGATGGCAACCTGTACCTGCTGCTTGACATGGGCTCAGGCACCATTAAAGTGAAAGCCACACAGAAGAAAGCCAATGATGGGGAGTGGTACCACGTGGATATTCAGCGAGATGGCAGATCAGGTAGGAAGAGGCAGGGTGTATGCACACTTCCCCTTATGGGTTTTTTTTTTTTTAATGTTTGCATTTGCTGATTCTTTTGCTCTTCTCCTTAATGCTTGTTGTAAGATGATGTTACCAAACAAGACACCTGTCTTATCAAAGGCTGACATTCTTTTCCTCATCTCCCTTGTCACTCACCGCACAATGGTTTCAGTGATAGCTCTGAGACCCTGGGACTGAGGATGGTTTTACAAGGAGCATTCGCACTGCTACCAAAGTGACTGTCATGCCGCTGGTGTGATGGGTTTTTTTTTTTTTCCCCTTCTCTTCTTATTTTCCTTTTTCTTATCACCATAGAAACCAATTATGACATCACAGATGCTGCTCTCTGTGATTACTCTTGTAGAATAAGCCGCACTGTGCAAGGGTTTATGCAACGATACACCCTTCAATAATTGTCAAGAGTCCTATTGCAGGGGAAAATTATGACAAGAAAGGAAAAGACAAATTGATTTTTCCTGAAGTCATGTTCAATTTAAAGCCTTCCTTTGGTGTGAAAGCCTATATTTCACTGTTTGCTCAGACCTCACTAACTCTCCCTTCCTCTTCATAACCTGCATTTGCTTCAAATAGCGTTGTTTCTGCAGCCAGGGATCAAACAAGCTAGCCCCAGGCAGTACATAGCCACTGTGGAATAGTAACAAAGGATGGGAGTGGAGAAACACAAATAGAGAAGCTGAGGCTTTGGATGCCTGAACAGTTTGCCTGCTTTCTGTGGACATGTGGCGATGAAGGGCACATCCTGTGCCATGAGAAAGGACATTTCACCCCGAGTAGTAATTAGAGCATTTGAATTTTGCATTTATTTCCTGATTCTCCATTTAGGTAGTGTCATACTCAAGACTCATAGCCCTGTTTGCCATATTTTGAAGGTTGTACTCTCCTGGTGAACACAAAAATGCCTGCCTTTTGGACATTTTGTTTCTCGGTGCATTTGGCCAATAATAGAAAGCAGTAGGTTCCCCTAACAGGCTGTAGCCAGGGATGGCCAGGCATGCGTGGATGGCTCTTCTGCATCCTCCCAGAGCTGGAGGGACGGCGGAGATGAGCAGTGTTGCCCTTAGGAGGAGCCGCTTAGGTTCCGTGCAAAGGGCAGACGGGTGGCAGATTGCAGACCTGGATGGTTTATTGCCCAGCAGGCTGCCTTACTGATTGCCTGATATTTGATCAGAACCAAGAGACTTCAAATGAAATGTGCTTGTTGGGCAAGAATGAGGATTTTGTTCTTTTTAAGCAGAAAACACACAAACTTAATTTCTTTTGAGACAAATCTTTCTAAGTTTATCTGTAAATATGTCGGCTGGGCCAGAGCAAGAAAGCTATCTGAGAATTATAAAGGAAACACTCCTGCTAGTTTTTAAGACCATGCATACTGGGTCTTTGGACTGGTCACGGTTGACGGCTTTCATGATTGACTAACCTAGACCTTAGCACAGCTTAAATGTCACCTATCTGAGTCACAGGCAAGCTAGAACATATAAAATTGCCACATATCTATTTCTGTTTATTCTCAACACGAATTGCTTTTTCAGTATTTTGTCAGACCCATTTTTGACAAACAAGTTTTGATTACAAACACTTTAATTTTATGCTTGGGTGCTATGGCATTGGTTTGGGGAAGGAAATGGCAACCCACTCCAGTACTCTTGCCTGGAGAATCCCATGGACGGAGGAGCCTGGTGGGCTACAGTCCATGGGGTCGCAAAGAGTCGGACACAACTGAGCGGCTTCACTTTCACTAAAGCATTGGTTAATACTTTGACATACTGATAAATTTGATCAAGACCTATAAAAATTTACTGAGTATATAAGGAGGGGACAAAATGAGATGGTTGGGTGGCATCACCAACTCAATGGACATGAATTTGAGCAAACTCCAGGAGATAATGAAGATCGGAAGCCTGGTGTGCTGTAGTCCATGGGGTGGCAGAGTGGACATGACTTAGCTACTGAATACAACACACACTGATAAATTTGATTAAAGCCTATGAAAATTTACTGAGTAAGCAAGGAGGTGATAGAGGATGAGATGGTTGCATGGAATCACTAACTCAGTGGACATGAGCTTGGGCAAACTCTGGGATATAGTGAAGGACAGGGAAGCCTGGTATGCTGCAGTTCATGGGGTTGCAAGGAGTTGAACATGACTTAATGACTAAATAACCAAAAAATAATTTTCATATATAAGCAGCATAACAACATTTTAATGTTTTTAAAATGTAGGTTTATTTTTATTCAGATATACTTTCATTATCACTGTTAATTAGAAGTTTAAAAATTCAAAAGGGACACAAAATAATTAGTCTTGGAGACACAAAAATGGGTCTTAGATGTTATGTCAAACTTACAAGTTTTAAAAGTGACATTTATACAGTGTAATTTAGCTCTCAAAAGTAATTTTTTATAATCAAATTATTTCAGTAACAACACAAATTACCATATTACTTTTTAGATTTTTTTTTGTTTTACAATATATTCTTGTCAATAGCTTATTTAAAAATATTTAAACCTGATAGAAACTCATTTTTTAAACAACGTACCATGGAAGAAATACAGTATCAGAGACACTCCTGTCCTTTACAAGCTGTGGAGATGGGAAATACTACAACTGAAAAAAGGCTCTTAACGCTTTTCCTGGGGGGCACTTTAATATTTACACTTGGGTCTATTGTTCTTTAAACAAGTTTAGATTTGAATAAATTTCAGAAGGCTTCTTTAAGAAATGAAGAACTTCATTTCTTCCTGAGAGTATTTTCTGGTATGTTGTTCTTATCAGTTCAGTTTAGTTGCTCAGTCATGTTCAACTCTTTGCAACCCCATGGATTGCAGCATGTCAGGCTTCCCTGTCCATTACCAATTCCTGGAGCTTACTCAAACTCATGTCCATTGAGTCAGTGATGCCATCCAGCCATCTCATCCTCTGCCATCCCCTTCTCCTCCTGCCTTCAATATTTCCCAGCATCAAGGTCTTTTCCAATGAGTCAGTTCTTTGCATCAGGTGGTCAGCATATTGAAGCTTTAACATCAGTCCTCCCAATGAATATTTAGGGTTGATTTACTTTAGGATTGACTGGTTGGATCTCCTTGCAGTCCCTTGGACTCTCAAGAGTCTTCTCCAACACCACAGTTCAAAAGCATCAATTCGTAGGTGCTCAACTTTCTTTATGGTCCAACTCTCATATCCATATATGACTACTGGAAAAACTGTAGCTTTGACTGGACGAACCTTTGTTCACAAAGTAATGTCTCTGCTTTATAATATGCTGTCTAGGTTGGTCATAACTTTCCTTCCAAGGAGCAAGCGTGTTTTAGTTTCATGACTGCAGTCACCATCAGCAGTGATTTTGGAGCCCAAGAATATAAAGTCAGCCACTGTTTCCATTGTTTCCCCATCTATTTGCCATGAAATGATGGGACCAGATGCCATGATCTTAGTTTCTTGAATGTTGAGCTTTAAGCCAACTTTTTCACTCTCCTCTTTCACTTTCATCAAGAGGCTCTTTAGTTCTTCACTTTCTGCCATAAGGGTGGTGTCATCTGCATATCTGAAGTGATTGATATTTCTCCCGACAATCTTGATTCCAGCTTGTGCTTCCTCCAGCCCAGCATTTCTCATGATGTACTCTGCATATAAGTTAAATAAGCAGGGTGAGAATATACAGCCTTGACGTACTCCTTTTTCCTATCTGGAACCAATCTGTTGTTCCATGTCCAGTTTTATCTGTTGCTTCTTGAACTGCATACAGATCTCTCAAGAGGCAGGTCAGGTGGTCTGGTATTCCCATCTCTTTCAGAATTTCCCACAGTTTGTTATGATCCACACAGTCAAAGGCTTTGTCATAGTCACTAAAGCAGATGTTTTTCTGAAGCTCTCTTGATTTTTTGATGATCCAACTGATGTTGGCAATTTGATCTTTGGTTCCTCTGCCTTTTCTAAAACCAGCTTGAACATCTGGAAGTTCTTGGTTCACTTGAAGCCTGGCTTGGAGAATTTTGAGCATTACTTTGCTAGCATGTGAGATGAGTGCAATTGTGCAGTAGTTTAAACAGACCTTTATTAAAATGAATAGTTATAAAAACATTTCATCTTTGTTTTTTAGTCCCTTAAGTCTTCTCTGACATTTCTGCGATCCTGTGGACTTTAGCCTTATGGGCTCTTCTCTCCATGGGATTCTTTAGGCAAGAATACTGAAGTGGGTTGCCATTTCCTAGTCCAGAGGATATTTCTGACCCAGGGATCAAACCCGCATCTCTTGTGTCTCCTGCACTGGCTGGCAGATTCTTTACCACTGAGCCTTCTGGGAATCCTTATAAAAAGTTAATTGTATCTAATTGTGGTGCCTGCTGCTCATCCTGAAGAATATGACTAAGAGGTGATCTTGGGAACCGTTTATTTTCATTCCCCACCTGGAGGACTGTCTCTCAAAACAGTTGTGGTCACACACTTAGAGGAGGATTTTGCTCAGGATGGATTGCTTAAGGCTCCACTATTTAAATTGGTTCCAGGTGCTGCTCTTCACTTGGCAGTAGAAGCTCCTTGCTGTTAGTTGGTGATCAGAATATTTCGGTGGAGTGTGGTGGGTAAAGAAGGCAAACTGTGCAAGAGAGAAGATGTTGAGGCTTGAGTCCTTTTCTTCATTTGTAAAATAGGGGAAATATGAAAGTCAGCCACAAGATTATTCTGAAGCTTAAGTCCAGAAAAGCACAGAGTACTAAGAATGTTGGCCAGGACAGTCTTATTGTTATGTAGGGTTTTTTTTTTTAAGAAGATTTAAAAGCAAAAAGGCAAAGCTCTTTCTCCAGGAGAAAATTTGCAAGGGAGAGTTGGGGGAGTGAGCCTAACTGAGCTCCCCAGTGGCCCTCCTGCTCTTTCTGCTTTCCGTGGCTGGCTGCGCTTTGTAATTGAGAGTGTGCACCACTTTCTTGATCTCATCTGATCTCCCAGGCCCTTCATGCGGTCCTCTGTCATAGCCGAGGGAACTGATACGCACATGAGGGAGAGCTGGCTGATGGATGGCCCTGTTATCCTGGTACCAATAAAGGACTTTGAGAAGACTAAAGTTTTGAAAGTTTTGGCATGACGGTCAGATATCAGTTTGATTTTTCAGTTAGGAAATTGATCTGGAACTGGGTTTAGGGACTGGTGCAGGGATCAGTTCACTTGCTCAGTCATGTCTGACTCTTTGCAGTGCAGGGTTAGAAAGCCACTTAAGACTGGAACCCCAGTTCCCAAGTTCCCAGGTCAGGCTCAGGGTTCCATCTGTGATCTCGTGTGCCCAGTCCAGCTCTGATCTCATCTCTTGTTGACTTCCTCTGGCAACCTTGATTCTAGCCACACTCCTGCCTACTCCAGGGCCTTTGTAAGTGCCATTCCCAGTGCCAGACACATTCCTCTTCCCCTTGGACTTGGCATGCCTGGATCCTTCTCAGCATTCTGGTTTCAGCTTACCTGTCACCTGCTTAGAGAAGCCTTTACCAACCGTCCACTTGAAAGCAGAACCCGTCTGCTGGGGCTGCTGCACCCATTTAACTGCCTTGCCCTCCACTTGCCATTTGTCCATCTCTTTTGTTTATTTAGTGATTTATTTTCTCTTCCTCCGCTCTGGAACATCATTTTCATGAAAGCAGGGGCATGGCTGTCAAATTCGTGTCTGTGCCTAGAACTATTCTAGAGATAGAACAGGTTCCAATATGTACTTGTTAAGTGAACACATGACGAAACATGTTCCAGTTAAAATTTATCAAAATCAGTGAGTATTGAAAATACATACTGGCTGGACTGGTACCTAAGACAAGTACAGAGGATATCAGCGCATGGAGAGAAGGGGAAAGAGGAGAGCAGGTTTTGTCCTTCTGGCAATGGTGAGCCAGTGGTGAAAACTCAGGCGGCACTTATAGACTTTGTCCTAGGTACAGAGTAAAAAGCACCTTACATATATGAGCTCATCCGCCTGCAGTCCATAGGGTTGCAAAGTTGGACTTGACTGAAGCGACTTAGCATGCATGCACGCAGCCATCATGGCAACCTGTGAGGTGAGACAGTTCCTTTCCCATTTTACAGATGAGGAAATTGAGGACCAGAAAAGTGAAGTCACTTCTTCAGGGTTATCTGGTTAGTAGTTGGCAGAGCTAGGATTTAAATACAGGAGGGGTGCTGCTGTCAACCCATATGGCATGCAGCCTTTCAGCAAGAGTTTTAGGTGGGAAAAAGAAAAAAGATAGTATTTTAGGTACTGGCCACTGGGATTGTCCTGGGTCTTCCTCTGGGCTCAGCTGTCTTAGCTGCCAGGGACCAGAACCAAATGACCTGCACTGTCTTTTTTTTTTTTAATCATCTTGTGATCTTTCATTCTCCACTCACATGGTTCTCTCCTGGCCAGGCCACGCTGGTCTCCACTTCACCTGCTAGGTTCCTTTCATTCGGTTCATCAACTGGGAGGTTCACCTGGGATGCCAGGAGGGCTGTGAGCTCACTCTTTGTCCATCCTCCCATCCCAGGTACCATATCAGTGAACAGCAGGCGCACACCGTTCACCGCCAGCGGGGAGAGCGAGATCCTCGACCTGGAGGGGGACATGTACCTGGGCGGGCTGCCGGAGAACCGCGCTGGCCTCATCCTCCCCACCGAGCTCTGGACCGCCATGCTCAACTATGGCTACGTGGGCTGCATCCGCGACCTGTTCATCGACGGGCGCAGCAAGAACATCCGGCAGCTGGCGGAGATGCAGAACGCCGCGGGCGTCAAGTCCTCCTGCTCGCGGATGAGCGCCAAGCAGTGTGACAGCTACCCCTGCAAGAACAACGCCGTGTGCAAGGACGGCTGGAACCGCTTCATCTGTGACTGCCCGGCACTGGCTTCGTCAAGTCCTCCTGCTCGCGGATGAGCGCCAAGCAGTGTGACAGCTACCCCTGCAAGAACAACGCCGTGTGCAAGGACGGCTGGAACCGCTTCATCTGTGACTGCACCGGCACTGGCTACTGGGGACGGACCTGCGAGCGGGGTGAGTCCTGTGGTGATGCGCTGGGTGAGAGTGGGGATACGTGCCTGGGCGTCCTTTGCTGTCGCAGACACATCCTTTGCACCTCCCTGAGCTTGGTGCTTCTGGGGGAGAATTTTCTTGGATTCACTGCTCTCCAGATGACACCCTTTCTAGGTCTGGATGTTTGGTTTGGTTTGGCTAGGAGTGAATCGTAGAGAGGGAAACTAGCATAAATAGGAGCTTGGTCATGATGCTTTTTTGATGGAGTGTTTGACGTCTTCTCTTTGAGAAGGCCAGTTCTTTTTCTTTGGGCATTCTGGGTGGGCTCACCAACTCGCTGTTTCATTTGTTCCTTGAACTCATGCTTTTTGGGTGCTTTCTCTGGGCTAGCTATCAGATTAGGGTTTAAAAATACACTGTAGAATAAAATAGCCCCAGCCCTGTTCTTTGGAACTTGCTGCTTAGTGGAATAGTTAGCTGTTAAATAATCACTTACATGTTGAGTTTTATGAGGCAATTGTGTGTTGGTTAAGAACATGAATTCTGGGGCAAGACTGGATGAGAAATGTGGCCTTTGTAGAGTGATATGAACTCAAGATAATATCTTTGAGACTTGATTTCCTCTTTTTTAAAATGGAGATAATCATGTTCCTTCCCTCATAGCTCAGTTGGTAAAGAATCTGCCTGCAATTCTGGAGACCCCCAGTTCTATTCCTGGGTTGGGAAGATCCCCTGGAGAAGGGATAGGCTACCCACGCCAGTATTACTGAGCTTTCCTTGTGGCTCAGCTGGTAAAGAATCCGACTGCAATACGGGAGACATGGGTTTGACCTCTGGGTTGGGAAGATCTACTGGAGAAGGGAACGGATACCCCCCTCCAGTATTCTGGCCTGGGGAATTCCATGGACTGTATAGTCCATGGGGTCTCAAAGAGTCAGACATGACTGAGTGACTTTCACTTTCTTTCCCTGTTAAGTGAGTAGGTTGCCCTTTCCCTTCTCCAGGGGATCTTCCTAACCCAGGGATCAAACACAGGTCGCCTGCATTGCAGATTCTTTACCAGCTGAGCCACAAGGGAATCCTCCTACTGCTATTAATCGAGATTAAATGAGTCAATAGATTCCTGCACTATGGAAAGCGTATAGTCAATGCTGGTGATTGTTATGGTTATAATGATTGCCATCAACATCATTATCAGGAAAGTACAGAAAAGCTTGGAATTCCTTTTCAGGGGGATCCAACATACTGTAGGGATTCATAGAAAGCTTCTGCAGAAAGAAATATGTAGGTTGAGACTTGAAATGTGAGTAACAGCTAGCTTGGCAACAAGGTGGGAGAAACCATGTGCCTTAGATTGGAAGGACGTTGTGTGCCAAGAGGTAAGAGACCATGGCACAGTTGAGGAACCAAAGTTGGTAACTAAATGGAGTGTGGAGTGAGGGTGGGGGAAAGGGTGTGAGAGGTGGCTGAAATATTGCGGGACAAACAGTTGGGGCTGACCCTTTAGAAGAGACCATCTACCGCTTTAACTTCTTACATTTGCACTGAATTTACAGTTTGGGTAAAAGGCAGAGATAAAGGTAAGCAAAGAGATAACATCAAGGTACAGAGATGCCAGTCTATAAGCCATGTCCCGATTGCACCTTGGTTAATTGTTTTACATGCCAATGGCACACAATTCAGCTGACTGTCTATGAATTGTCTACCTTGATTTTATATGAAAGGATACTTTAGATAACAAATTTTTGCTGAGGGCATAGCTCTCTAGAGCTTCGAGAATACTGTGTCTGGAGTAGACATAGCTTCTGCCTCCACAAGCTTATCATTTATTTAGCTGAGGAGCTGAGACATCTATACAGGAAGCATAGATGTTTGGTTCTTGTATAGATGTTACAGGCCGTCAGCATGGGCTGGACTACTAGAAGAACATGGAAATTCAAAGAAGACTTTCCTGATTAGCGACATGCAGGGCCTCATCTCTTAAGTATACCAGTTGCCAGACTTATTCAAGTTTCCGAAGTCTGGTGATGAGAAGGAATCCTGGAACAGGATTGAGTAATCAGGCAAGGGTTTTCAGGGGCTCATTTTTTGAGGTCAACCATATAGCTAGTAAAGTGCTTTTGAAGAGAACTGCAAACCTTCACTACTGCTGGACCACAAAAGAGGACACAGGATATTGGAATAAAGGAAAAGGAACTTTCTTGGGGCTCACAGAAGTTAAATTCAGATTCACTGAATTCTCAGAGCAGTGACCCCAGAACATGAGCTGAGATGAGGAGGTGGCCATCTGGAACATAAGTGGGCCTCATTTGGCTGGCCAGTCTGTTGAGCTCCTGAACGCTTTCCAAATCTCTTTTATTGGGTAGATGATCTCAGTTGCTGGTTTGGGGAGATAGGTCATTTGACCATTGTGGTACATGAGACCATTTGGATAGAAGTCAGGATATTGTGGATGGTCCATCATTAAGGAAGGTGGTGTAAGAACCCAAGGTCCCATCAGACATCTCTTTCCAACTCAAGGGCCTTGTGATTACTGAGGACAAGCAGTGGTGACTGGAGATAGCTGTGCACAGTGTCCCTGGGATCGCCTTTCCACGGGCAAATCAGTGGAGGTTGGTCCAAGGTTTGCCAAATACAGTGAAAGTCATTGCACCTTTTATGTGGTCACTTTTGACTGGTCATTAAACGGCAGCTGATTGGGGATATATGAGGGACAATTATTCCTGGTACAGTGCAGCCAAAAAATCATCCATTGTGGCCAAATGAGAAAGAGCTAGCAAATTAAGGACATTTGATCTATATGTCGCTCAAACCCCAGACGAGTCGACTGATTGTTTTGTTCCCCGGCTAATTGTCTTCTGGTCCTGTATTGTTCCCGACACTGTGTTCAGAATAAGTCAGTGGAGTGTAAAAATGATGGGACTCTACTTTGCTGGCAAAGAAAATAGTTTCCCTGTGACATTGTTTGTCTTTATTGAAACTGATTCATCAGCGGAGATGCTTTTTGTGTCTCTTTTGTTCATTTTTTTCATACATGCAGCAGACATTTGTTGAAATCTGAATTCATTCCAGGCACTGTGTTAGAAGCTGGGAATAAAGGGGTAAAAGAAACTGACATAGCCCCTGATTTTGTCATGGGTTGTATAGTATTTGGGGAGAGGGAAAGGTAGGGAGTGTGCTAATGTGTGGCAGATATCAGGCCTGATGTCTTAGGGGATCAGGAGGGCAGACAGATGGGAGAGGCCACACCTATATGGATGAGTGGTTGGCAAAGGGGGACCTGAGGTTACTTGGATTTTTAAAAATCTCCTTTTAATAACAAAACTATGGCCTCTGTCTGCCCCTGACCCTCAGGATTCATTGCAGGCACTTCTGAAGAGTGGTGAAGGGTGAGTGTTTACACCCTTATGCAAGATGTCATCCTCTTTAGCAAGGAGCACTGCCCCACCCACCATAACACCATCATTGTGTTAATTCCATTTACAGTTCTCTAATTTTTTGTTTCCTAGAAGCAGTACTAAGCCTGAAATTCATTTGTACCAAATTTGAGAAGACTAAGACAATCCCTAAGGCAGTGTGTCCCATCTAACCCCAACTCTGTTCTATGTTTGGGCTTCCTAGTAGTGTCATCCCCTGGTGCCGTTGGCCACACAGCAGAAATGGTGGTTGAAAGAGGCACTTGTCTACAGAAAATGGAGAAAGCATAGGCAGGATGCTGAAAGCCAGTGTTCAGAGAAAAAGCAGAGTTAGGGATGGCTCTGGGAAGACGCCAAACGGCCAGGAACCCGAGCAAAGTGAGCAAGCACACCCATCTTGGACACCACTCCCAGGTTACAGTTGTCAACCAGAGACAAGGGGATAAGGACAAGGGAAGCAGGAGCTGTATGAGTACATGGAACTGTTAGTCACACAGTCGTGTCCAACTCTTTGTGACCCCAAGAGTGCTTCTACTACATATGAGGATCAGCAACTCTAAATTTTGACTTATAACAATTGGCTTCATGTTGCATTTAGATTTTTTTTTTTCCACCATGATCTGATACTATCCTAAGGAGATGTAGATAGATTCACCCATCCCAGTTGTTCAACTGTGAC
>SJYC01095930.1:0-42255 GCA_006408675.1 Madoqua kirkii | reverse complement strand
ATTTGTATATGTATATTAAAGCTTTTCTACTACACTTGATAAATGCTTGAGAAAGTACATCAAAAAGAGAAGAAATGGAGAAATTGGAGAACATAAACTAAATGAAATAGAAGCACTGCATATAAAACAGAAAGCATGAAACATATTAGATAATAAAAGCAAAAGATACATAGTCCACTTGTTTTAAACATGACTGCTCATTAGAAACATATCTGGAGCTCTGGAGAAAAAAAAGCAATACTGTAGCATTTGTTTTTATTTTTTCATTATTGGGAGAAATTTATTTAATTTTTTAGCTGAAGGATATTTGCTTTACAGAATTTTGTTGGTTTCTGCCAAACATCAACATGAATTAGCCATAGGTATACATTTTTCCCTCTCCTCTTGAACCTTCCTCGAGCATTTGTATTTTACCAAAAATTTCAAGGTAATTCTGATATGCTTCTGGATTTTAAAAAGTGATTACAGGTTTTTCTATTAGATCCTAGTTTTGGTAACAGAGTTCTGTTATTTTTCTGTAGACCAACCATGATACAATAGTGTTAAGTGAGTAATAGTTACATAATCACAAGAATAAAAGATGTTTATCAGTTTTCACAGTCAATAACCAGACAAAAAATAAAATAGAATTACAATTGCAAGCCATAATGGCAACATGGTTAATTTAACAATCTAAAATAATCACATACAATTTGGGGAGGTCAAGCACAATGTTGTGGTAAATGGAAGTGCCTGCATGCACATGGTTCCATCCACCCATCTATGTCTTTTGCTTGGTGCATTTAATCCATTTACATTTTAAGTAATTATCAATATATATGATCCTATTACCATTTCTTAATTGTTTTACATTTACTTTCTGTAGGTCTTTTCCTTCTCCTGTGTTTCTCGCCTAGAGAAATTCCTTTTCGCATTTGTTGTAAAACTGGTTTGGTGGTGCTGAGTCCTCTTAACTTTTGCTTGTCTGAAAAAACTTCTGATTTCTCGATCAGATCTGAAGGAGAGTCTTGCTGAGTGCAGTATTCTGCTGTTGCTTCCTGAGAGTGTATTATTCATCTCTGTTTGCTTGTTCTTTAGTTCTTCTAGGTTTTTGGTAAACATTTCTTGCACCTTCCCAATCTTTGCCTCCATTCTTTTTCCCAGCTTCTGGATCATCTTTACTATCATTATTCTGAATTTTTTTTTTTGGAAGGTTACCTATCTGCACTTCATGTAGGTGTTTTTCTGGGGTTTTTATCTTGTCCTTTCATCTGGGACATAATTTTCTACTTTTTCATCATGAATAACTTTCTGTAATAGGATTTTTGTTTTAGCCACTGTGAGACTGCTGCTTCTTGTTTCTTCTGTTTGCCCTCTGATGGATGAGGCTAAAAGCCTTGTGTAAACTTCTTGATAGGAAGAACTGGAAAAAACTGGGTCTTGCTCTGGTGGGCAGGGCCTTGCTCAGTAAAGCTTTAATCCAATTATCTGCTGGTTGGTGGGTTTGTACTCCCTCCTTGGTAGTTGTTTGGCCTGAGGATACCCATCCCTGGGGCTCTATAGTAGGGTTGATGGTGAACTCCAAGAGAGTTTATGCCAAGGGGACCTTCCAGTGCCTCTGTCCCTGTGGTGAGCCCCTGCTGGCCCACACCTCCACAGAAGGCCCTCCAACACTAGCAGGTGATTTTGATTCAGTCTCCTGTGGGGTCACTGCTCCTCTCCTCTGGGTCTTGATGAGAGCAAAATTTTGTTTATTGCCTCCAAGTCTGGAGTCTCTGTTTCTCCCAGTCCTCTGGGAGTCCTATAAATCAAATCCTGCTGGCCCTCAAGGCCAGATTCCCTGTTGACACCCAGTCCCGCTGTCAGATCCCCAGGCTGGGAAGCCTAATGTGGAGTCCATAACCTTCACAACAGTGCTGGAACTTCTTTGTTATTTCTATTCTGCAGTGTGTGGGTCACCTGTGCAGTGGGTATGGGGTTTGATTTTGTCATGATTGCACCCCTCCTACCATCTCACTGAAGCTTCTTCCTTGCCTTTGGACATGAGGTATCTTATTTTGGTGGATTCCAGTATCCTCTTGTCGATGGTTGGTCAAGAGCTAGCTTCAGTTTTGGTGCTCTCACAGGAGGTGAGTGCATATCCTTCTTCTCCACCATTTTGAACCAGAAGCTGAAACCACCGTTACTTTTTTAACAAACCTAGTAGCTTGCTTGCATTGTCTTGGGTACTGTAAATGGTGGTGTATGAACACTGTGGTGCATATGTCCTTTTGAACCATGCTTTTCTCCAGGTATATGCCTGAGAATGGGATTGCTGGATCATGTGGAAGCTCTATTCGTTTCTGAAGGCCCCTCCATACTATTCTCCAGAGTAGCTGTATCAATTTACATTCCCACTGGCAGTGCAGGAGGGTTCCCTTTTCTCCATACCTTCTCCAGCCTTATTGTTTGTAGACTTTTTGTTGGCCGTTCTGACTGTGTGAGGCGATACCTCATTGTAGTTCTGATTTGCATTTCTCTAATAAGTAGCTTATGATTTAGCGACTGAACAACAACAAAGAATTAGCAGTATCGCACATCTTTGCATGTGCTTCCTGGCCATCTGTATGTCTTCTTTGGAGATATGCCTTAAGTCTTCTGACCATTTTTTGAGTGGTGACCATAGCACTGCTCAGATTTAGCCTCTTCTTGTTTCTCTTCCTGTTCTCCAAGTTTCCCTTTCCACAGGCGCAGGGTTGTATGATCCCAGGAAATTGCCCCAGACTCCACGAACCCTTAAGTGTTATTCTATCAGGTTGGGATCTGAGATACCCCTGATCATGGATCTTTCTGTTACTTTAAGGAAGACAGCAAGTAAAGGTTCTAGCTGTTTTAGAAGCTTGAAACTCCTGGAGTCTCAGAAGGACAGGCTGGGGACTCTGGAGATCTTCAGAAAATCTGCACCTAGGCCTGTGTGCAGCCTGAGAATGTGCGGGTCAGTACTTTGAGGCAGCGTGTCACAGCTGCTCAGAAGTGTGACACACCTGCCGTTGGCTGGGATTCTTTCGGATGCAGAGACATGGCGGTTACTTACATTGCCACTTCGTACTTTTATTGCTGCCTTTGCTAAAAGCTACTTAACTGCCAGAAGACATCTGCCCATTATGGATGCAATAAATTGAGATGTCACAAAATTATGAAAAACAGGTGCTTCAAAATACAACACAAGGGGATTGTCATAGCCTTTTGTATTTTTCTTTTTAGCATCTCTGGCTTCATGTGTCTTTTCACAGATAGATGAATCCTTCCTTGCTCCAGTCTGAATTAAAAGGAAAGGAAAATTAACCTTATTGAGAGATTATTAATACATGCCTGCTCTGTATTCTTAATTTACACTGGGCCATTTAACCCTCACATCCATTCTGCAGGCTGCATAATCTCAACCTCATTTTCTTGATGAAGAAAATAAGGAAGGCCCCAAGTCATTCATTCAAAGGCATCCATTGAGTACTGTGCGCCAGCAACTTCATGATCACTAGAGATACAAGAGAATTGATCGTAATATATTTTTCATAAACATATTAATAATGCAAGGAGAAATATTAAGCACAGTGTCAGAGGTTGGGCCACACTCATGCTGAGGCTTGGTGGTATAGCAGGAATCTCCTAGGAAAACCAGGCAGGGTAAGTATTCTAGGCAGAAGGAACATATGCAGGGATGACTTCTGGAGACAGTAGTTTTCCTCATGGATGGAATCTAAGACTTAGGGAGTGAAGAGAAGGGATTTGAGAGGATGTTTTAGAAGGTGTGGCTGAAGGAGTGGCAAGGCCAGTCATAAAGAAGCTTGTTTTGTTTGCCCCACAAATTTGGACCTTACATTATAGTGGGCACAGCATTTTTAGCAATCAGATAACCAAGACCTGGAGAGAAAAATGGCAACCCATTCCAATATTCTTGCCTGTGAAATTGCATGGACACAGCAGCCTGACAGGCTGCAGACCACCGGGTCACAAAAGTGTTGGACACAACTTAATTACTAAACAACAACAAAGATCCCTCTGGCAAGTAATGGATGAAATGTGGGAGACAGAAGGCCAACAGACCAGTATAAAATAGTTCAGTTTGCTTTTATATTAGTTTAGGGTGGGAAATAAGAGTCCGAACTGTGATAGAGTGGAGGTCGAATTTGGGGGATGCATCCAATAGATATTTGAGGGACAGTGTTGGTAGGATTTACTAACCAATCATACACAGCTAAAGAGTGACCAAGAGTGAATATGAACAAAGGTTTGGTCTTAGAAGCCTGTTTCTGTTTTTGTTTTCCCTGAGCTACTCAACCATCTCAAATGAGCTGGAGGGACTTAGGACGAGTGGGGAAGAGTGAGGTAGCAATGAAGGGGATATAGTTAGGAATCACATACATATACTGGTCCCACTCTCAACATGTGTAATTTATTTTCTCTCTCTGCCTCCGTTCCCATATTTACCCCTGAGAATATCAACAGTGGTTTCATTAGCTTTTGGGGAGCCTCTTTTATAGAGTCAAAGTGTATGTTGTACTCAGAGATCATAAGCCAGTGTGTCCATTTCTGAATCTAGAATTCAGGGATTCAAGAATGAAAAAAAAAATGTGGACTTTCCCTCTAATGTCCCCATGGATTACTAAGCAATAGAATGATGCATTGTAACACAATAATTCGGTTAGTCTCCAGTCTTATTCTTGTTGCTAAATTTATTTAGAATGTTGGCAATTGATTTGGAAGAAAGAAATATGGAGAGAAAAGGCATTACATTTCTCTTCTTTCATCAACCAATCCACATTATCCCATGTGACAAATAAATCCAGCTCAACAGAGAGCTTTGAAGTGACAAGTGCAACTGGGACTTGGGGCCAAAACCCTGGGTGTACAGCTCTTTAAAGGCCCCCTTCTGTGGGCTATTGGGCAGCTGTCTCCCTGGGAAGAAGATACAATCTTTCTTAGAGATGACTTCATGCTTCTTAGCATGTTTAACCTTTACAACAAGGCTTTCTCATCAAAATGACAAACCCCCACAGAGCCATCTGAGAGACTAGTAAATCAGAAACCTTATGAAATCTGTGGGATTAGCATGCTCCCTCTCTTTTTTTCCTCCAGGGAAAGAAAGCCCTGCGCCTTTCAGATTTCAATCTTCTCTGCCAGCCCCTTGTCTGGAGCTTCCTGCTGGGACCCGGTGGTATTTGAATATTGTTTTCATATGGCCTCCCAGGGTCTCAGACTGACACCAGCTAAGGCTAGCACATTTTTAATCTCTATCAGCAACATAGTAAAGGAAAGATAACTGCTCCAAATTTGCTTAGTTGAATTCTCCCTACCCCTGAAGTCTTTCTTTCTGGATCTGAAAATAGTGGCTCACTCATTAAAAAAAAATAAGTTTTTATTTTGTTTTGGGGTATAGCCGATAAACAAACCATGCTGTGATAACTTCAAGTGAACAGCAAAGGGACTCAGCCGTACATACACATGTATCCATTTTCCCCCAAGCTCCCCTCACATCTAGGCTGCCACATAACCTTGAGTAGAGTTCCTTGTGTTGTACAGGAGGCCCTTGTTGGTTACCCATTTAAAATGTGATAGTGGCTCGCTCTTAGTCTCACCACATGTAGTGGCAGGCTGTTCCTGACAGCCACCTCATCTCCATCTGACTGTCTCTGCTCCCCTTGTCTCATTTCTCAGGCTTTCATGAAATGTATTTCACAAGCAACTCAGTTTTTCCAGCTACTGTAATATGAAGCCGCCTGTGGAAATCCACACTCAAGTCTATGTTGAGAGTAGAGGTGGAAAGAGAAAGGATGGATGAGCAGAAGTCATGTATCTGTACAGGTTTTGTTGTTCTTTAGCTGCTAAGTCATGGCTGGCTCGTGACCCCATGGACTGCAGCACACCAGCCTTCCCTATCCTCTGTCTCCCTGAGTTTGCTCAAACTCACGTCCATGGAGGCAGTGGTGCTATCCAACCATCTCATCCTCTGTTGCCACCTTCTTCTCCTGCCCTCTCTCTTTCCCAGCATCAGGGTCTTTTCCAGGGACTCAGCTCTTCACATCAAGTGGCCAAAGTCTTGGAGCTTCAGCTTTAGCAATACTCCTTTGAATGAATAGAAAGGTTGATTTCCTTTAGGATGGACTGGTTTTATCTCCTTGCAGTCCAGGAGACTGTCAAGAGTCTTCAACACCACTGTTCAAAAGCATCAATTCTTTAGCACTCAGCCTGCTTTATGGTCCAACTCTCACATCCATATGGAAAAAAATCATAGCCTTGGCTTTATGAACTTTTATCGGCAAAAGGGTGTCTCTGCTTTTTAATATGGTGCCTAATTTTTTATTTTGTGTGGTACCTAGATTTGTCATAGCTTTCCTTTTGAGGAGCACGTGTCTTTTAATTCGATGCCTGCAGTCACCATCCACAGTGATTTTTGAGCCCAAGAAAATAAAATCACTGTTTCTACTTTTACTGCCTTTTTTTTTTTTTTTTTTGCCACAAAGTGATGAGACCAGATGCCATGATCTTAGTTTTCTGAATGTTGAGTTTTAAGCCAGCCTTTTCACTCTCCTCTTTCGCCCTTACCAAAAGGCCCTTTGGTCTACTTTGTTTTCTGCCAGTGCAAGAGAAAGTGAGGTCGCTCAGTCGTGTCCTAGTCTTTGTGACCCCACAGACTGTAGCCTATCAGGCTCCTCCATCCATGGGATTTTCCAGGCAAGAGTGCTGGAGTGGATTGCCATTTCCTTCTCCAGGGGATCTTCCTGACCCAAGAATCGAACCTGGGTCTCCCGCATTGCAGGCAGATGCTTTGCCATCTGAGCCACCAGGGAAGCCCCTTTCTGACATTAGAATGGTATAATCTACATGTCTAAGGTTGTTGATGTTTCTCCTGGCGATCTTGCTTCCAGCTTGTGATTCATTCAGCCGGTCATTTTACATGATATACTCTGCATGTAAGTTAAATAAGCAGGGTGACAATATACAGCCTTGATGTACTCCTTTCCTCATTTTGAATCAGTCTGTTGTTCCAAGGCTGGTTCTGACTGTTGCTTCTTAACCTGCATGCAGGTTTTTCAGAAGAAAGGTAAGATGATCTGGTATTCCTATCTTTTTAAGAATTTTCCATAGTTTGTTGTGATCCACACAGTCAAAGGCTTTAGCATAATCAATGAAGCAGAAGGAGATGTTTTTCTGGAATTTTCTTACTTTTTCTATCTAGCAAATGTTGGCAGTTTGATCTCTGGTTCCTCTGCCTTTTCTGAATCCATCTTGTACATCTGGAAGTTCTTAGTTCACATACTACTGAAGCATAGCTTTAAGAATTTTGAGCATTACCTAGCCAGCATGTAAAATGAGTATGATTGTCCAGTGGTTTGAACATTCTTTGGCATTTCCCTCCTTTGGAATCAAAATGAAAACTAGCCTTTTCCAGTTTTCATTCTGAAAAATGTGACTGCTGCTGAGTTTTCCAAATTTGCTGGTGTATTGAGTGCAGCACTTTCACAGCATCATATTTAAGGATTTGAAATAGCTCAGCTGGAATTGCATCACCTCCACTAGCTTTGATCATAGTGATGCTTCCTAAGGTCCTCTTGACTTCACATTCCAGGATGTCTGACTCTAAGTGAGTGACCACATCATTGTGGTTATCTGGGTCATTAAGTCCTAGATATTTAAAAATATAATTCTTCTGTGTATCTCTTCCAGTTGTACAAGTGATAAAGATTTTTATTGTGATGGTGGTGGGATTGATTCTGTTATCAGAACTTACAGATTCATATTTAGTTAGAAAAGACCTCTGAGATTTTTTAAATCTAATCCAACATCTGATGTGTAAATACCCTTGACAGAATCTCTAAATGTTATATGGACTGTATGGAAACATCTTCTGTCTCCATATGCTGTGCTCTTTGCTTAGCAGTGGGTAGCTTATTTAACCACTGCAAAATTATATGAGATAGATACTCTTTCATTCTCAGTTTACATCTGAGGAATGGCAGTCATGGATAGCTTAAATAACTTGCCTAGGTGTTGGAGAAGACTCTTGAGAGTCCCTTGGACTGCAAGGAGATCCAACCAGTCCATTCTGAAGGAGATCAGCCTTGAGATTTCTTTGGAAGGAATGATGCTAAAGCTGAAACTCCAGTACTTTGGCCACCTCATGCGAAGAGTTGACTCATTGTAAAAGACTGATGCTGGGAGGGATTGGGGACAGGAGGAGAAGGGGACGACCGAGGATGAGATGGCTGGATGACATCACTGATTCGATGGACGTGAGTCTGAGTGAACTCCGGGTGTTGGTGATGGATAGGGAGGCCTGGAGTCCTGTGATTCATTCAAGAGTTGGACGTGACTGAACTGAACTGAACTGAATGGTCTAGTGATTTTCCCTACTATCTTCATTTTAAGCCTGAGTTTTGCAATAAGGAACTCATGATCTGAGCTACAGTCAGCTCCGGGTCTTGTTTTTGCTGACTGTATAGAGCTTCTCCATCTTGGGCTGCAAAGAACATAATCAGTCTGATTTTGGTATTGACCATCTGGTAATGTCCTTGTGTAGAGTCGTCTCATGTTGTTGGAAGAGGATGTTTGCTATGGCCAGTTGGTTCTCTTGGCAAAACTCTGTTAGCCTTTGCCCCACTTCATTTTGTACTCCAAGGCCAAACTTGACTTGGGCAAGTGTGGGCATTTCTTGACTTCCTGCTTTTGAATTCCAGTCCCCCATGATGAAAACAACATCTGTTTCTGGTGTTAGTTCCAGAAGGTCTTATAGGTATCCATAGAACCATTCAACTTTAACTTCTTTGGCATTAGTGGTTGGGGCATTGACTTGGATTACTGTGATGTTGAATGGTTTGCCTTGGAAACCAACCGAGAGCGTTCTGTCCTTTTTGATTCTGGACCCAAGTACTGCATTTTGGACTCTTTTGTTGACTGTGAGGGCTACTCCATTTCTTCTGAGGGATTCTTGTCCACAGTAGTAAATATGGTCATCTGAATTAAATTTGCTCATTCTCATCCATTTTAGTTCACTGATTCCTAAAATGTTGTGAGTTCCTAAAATGCTGAGTTCTTAAATGTTGAGAACCTAAATATTGAGTTCCTCCATAATCTAGAGGTCATTGAAGGGAATGGAGGAAGGTGAGGAGGGGCTGTGAGTGCAGGGATGACTTCCAGGACCAGAGATATGTGTGGTGTTCTGTCCCTTTAATAAGCAAGCATTTGTTACTAATATAATAACCTATATGATTATTGAACATTGTGACATCATATGGAGTATGGATTTGTGAGGCCAGTGGGATTCGCTGATATATTTCTGAGGACTGATGGCAGTTTCATATCCTGATAAAAATATCTTGAGCCCACAATAGGCAGCATCACATTTAGTTCTTAATCTTATCACTGAAGACAGTCCTAGACTGAGTGTGGTTAAATCAATTATTTCAAAAGCAAGGCTGCATTTGTCTTTGGCATTAGGACCGTCTCAGGGCATCACTTGACGGGAAAACCATAGTTTTGCCAAATATCAGCTGATATAGAATCATTGGATGTTAGAGTTGGTCAGAAACATACAAGTTCTATATTCTTATGCTGATAATTTAAAAGGAAAAACTGAAGTTTATATGTTTATGTATCTAAATGATTCAAAGTCACACAAGTAGTTATGATAGACTTGTAACTCAATATTTTGAATCCTGGACCAAAGTGCTCTGTCCTAAAGCGATGTCAGGAGGTTCAAAGTCACACAAGCAGTTATGATGGACTTGTAACTCAATATTTTGAATCCTGGACCTGAGTGCTCTGTCCTAAAGCAACGTCAGGAGATACTCTAGCTTTGTGCATTTGGGGTGGTCTGACAGCTGGATCCTTGTGCAACCCAGCTGAGAATCTTTTTGCATGAGCTCAGTAGGTTGTTTGTGATTTTTTTTTCCCCATGTAATAGTCCCTTTATTTATTGCAAATAGGCTAGATAGTTAATTCACAATTAGCAACTTATGACCTGGAAAATCTCATTACCCAAACCATTCATTATCAACACATCTGTTTAAAAAGCAATGCTTAAAGAAATGCTGTCAATATTCAGATTCCTGGTCATCTCCAAGAATGGGGAGACTACTGAAAGATGTCTTTGGAGAAGTGTAGATTTGTACCAAGATTATCAAACTCACTGACATGCACACATACGGGGGTATAAAAAGGTAATTCACATTTGAAGTGAAGTGAGGTCGCTCAGTCGTGTCCGACTCTTTGCAACCCCATGGACTGTAGCCTACCAGGCTCCTTCCTCCATGAGATTCTCCAGGCAAGAGTACTGGAGTGGGTTGCCATTGCCTTCTCCAGGGAATCTTCCCAACCCTGAGATCAAACCCGGGTCACCCGCATTCCAAGCGGATGCTTTAACCTCTGAGCCACCGGGGAGAGTCCTCTATTATACACCAAGTGTAACTTGATGCTTAAGGTGCAGAGGCTTTGATGTCCAACAAGCTGATAGAAATCCCAATTCCATCAGTGATTTTTATATGACCTTTGGTGTGTTTTTAACCTCTTTGAACCTCTGCTTTCTGATCTGTAAAACAAACTTCTGTGAGGTTTTGTGAGGCTTTAAGAACATGATTATGTAAAAAATTTAGCACAACACCTGTAACTTTGTAAGTGCTTAACACCTGGAGGAGTATTATTCTCATTTAAATTTTAGAATAAGTTTATGAAGTTTGTAGTTTATGAAGTTTGTGGCATCAGTGACTCAATGGACATGAGTTTGAACTCCAGGAGTTGGCGATGGACAGGGAGGCCTGGCGTGCTGGAGTCAATGAAGTCACAGAGTTGGACATGACTGAGTGACTGAACTGAACTCATATTTCTATATGATGAAACTAAGACTCAGACAGATTAAATATCTTGATGTAGTCACAAAATTAGTGAGTAGTGGAGGTAGTTCTTTTAAAACCCACTGTATCAGATTTTCTGTTCTACTTTTCCATTCCTTAAAATAGGAGGTCTTGGAGGTGGGGTCTGGTATCCCAGGAAGGGATAGAACTGTGGGAAATGGAGAGATCCTTGTTTATCTTCCAGCCCTGTCTTTTCTCTACTTCAGGACATTTAGAAGGTGAATTTAAGGAATAAGCAGAGATGGAAGCTGTACATTTGAGGTAAAATTCAGAATTAGAAGTCATCAGCATCTTCCACATGCTCTTGCCTACATTCTTGATTCCTGAGTAAAGGAGAGAAACTTAAGTTTCTCTGATCCAAAAAAGCACAAAATCTTTACCCTTGGGACTAGTGCCATAGACTTCACCATATGACAGTAAATCCAGGGCCACCATGTACCCAAATTCACACCTACACTCATACCCACGCATACACACACATGTACAGACACACTTCACTTTTCAGCCATAAACCTGGACCTCTCTGTATTTTGTTTTGTTCATCTGTCCCCTGCCATCACGCATGCATTGAGTATCCCACTGCCAAGGAGAGAAAAGAAGCTCAGGCTGTGTTTGTGGAGGAAAGAAGAGGAAAGGCTGAATGAACACATAAATGAGTGGGTCTAACCCTGTTATTCTACGGAGCCTAGAATTCTGGTTTACTATCTGACAACTATTGAGAAACTCGGGGCCTGAATGTCCCTCCCCTCTGCCCTCAGATGCACACAGGTTGGGATTTCCTGGTGGGCCGTGGTGCAGATATGGCTGGAGGAGAATAATCTAGCAGCTCCCTTAGACCGGGCCTAGTGTCTTCCCCCATAAGCTTGTATTATCTGTAGAGGGGCAAGAGTCAGTGTTGACTTAAAGTGGACTGATAGGCGTGGAAAGAATGAAGCTCAGACAGAAGGAGAAGCAAGCCTGGGCACCCTGGGCAGGCACTTATGCCATCTCAAACAGGGTGCTGAGCTTGCAGCTGTCTTGGTGAGAAGAGCTCCTCACAGGTGATGCCCTTTTGCTCCCTTCCACTCTTTTCCCTTGCCCTCCTCTGTCGCCCTTACCCTTCTATTCTCCTTTATCCCGTCTTCTCCATTTCTTCCTGAATCAGCCTCACAGTCCTTTCTTCCCTTGTCTATCCATCTTTTAGGCTTGATACAGCAGTGTGTGCATGCTCAATCGCTTCAGTCTTGTCTGACTCTTGGTGGTTCTATGGACTGTAACCCACCAGGCTTCTCAGTCCATGATATTATCCAGGCAAGAGTCTGGCATGAATAACCATGCATTCCTCCAGGTGATCTTCCTGACTCAGGCATCAAACCCACATCTGCATTGCATGTAGATTCTTTAACCTCTGAGCCCCTGGGGAAGACCAGCCATCATGTCTACCTTTTAATAGACAGCTCCCTCCCAGAAGGATGAAATTGACCCTTGTTGATTCAGAATGATTGGCATGGGGGCTGCCATAAAACGTCAACTGGCCCCTAGGGGCTGCTAGACAGGTGCCAGAGGCAGAGGGAAGAACAGTCACCCAAGGCCTCTGCAAGCGCGTTGTCTAGCCTGAAAGGCTTCTCCATTTGAACTGTGATAATGAGAAGGGGTCTTGGCAAGAGGGAGCCATGACTCTGCAAAACCAAATGGCTAAGCTGTTGGTGGGGAACACAGAGCAGTGCACTACTGCTTGATATCAGTCCCTACTTGAGGATCTGACTTAGCTGCTGCAGGAGAGGTCCCTTCTGCCTCATGTTGGCTTCGCTCCCTGGGACTGTCTATACATGGAGATTGGCAGTGCTGTGATGGTGAAGTAACGAGTCCTCTTGGGGAAGCTGATCAGAGTGGTTTCTTCGTAAGTTTTCTTTTCCCCTGTCTTCCTTTGTTCCCTCAATTCTCTCACTTCTTGCTCGCCTTTCTTTCACTTTCCTGCTTTGTTGGCCCTCAGCCCTCAGAACACTGGTCCTTTGTTTGCTTGACCTGTCCCATTTCTTTTCACTGTGAAGACGTATTCCTGGGGCTCTGCTGGGGCAGTTGATAAACAATGAACCTTGACTTTGGTACAACTCTTATTCTGTCTTTACAAAATGCTAATCAATAAACCATCTCTAGCTTATAGTTCCATCAGGAGTGTTTACCACTGTTGGGAAGAAGCCTCATGAATTGTCCCCGCTGGATTATCACCAGTATGCTAGGTGATGGATCTCCACTTTTAAAAAAGAAACACTTTTATGATTACAAAAGTTATATAATTCACTGTAGAAAACATGAATATATGGAAGTTTACTTGTTCAATTTTTACTTGGATAATATCACATACCTATTTCGTGACAGATAATAAAAAGTAAAATCAAGCCTAGCTATACCAAGTGAAAATGGTCATTGTTAACAGATTGGTATACTTTATTTTATTCCTTTGGGAAATGTATATAAAATATATTTTAACATCATTTTATTTAATTATTATTAATTTTTAATTTTTTTTGGCCATTGTGGCTTGTAAAATCTTAGTTCCCAGACTGAGGATCAAAGCCTGGGTCCTCGGCAGTGTTTCTTCGTTTCAGAATTGGTCACCTGACGGTCCCTAAAGGGAATTACAGTAAAATTTTCATTAAAAGACAGGAGTCAAAAAGTCAATCGTAAGTATTTAAGTTAATATAGTATTAAAGTATAGTACTAAAGTCAAATATTGAAAAAAGAGTTTAATAAAATTTTTAGAAATTTTATACTTATAAAAACTACTGAAATGTCATCGATATAAACGGTCCAGAACAGAGTTATTTCAACAATTGTTCAGTCAGGTCTTACATCACCGAATGTTGCCTGTCGTAAATTCAAAATATTAAGACCTACATCGACCCAACCTCACCGAGAGGAGACTCGACACTTTATTGACCTCTCGGTGTCCAAAACTTTAATCTAAACTCAGACGAGGCACCAGGGGGGTAAGAGGAACCTGGTCTTCGATGGGTCACTTACAAAAGAACCGCTCTATTATAAATACTGGTAATAACTTCTTCCCGAATTCCTTTCTTCGGACTCTGGATCGTTCCAGTCAAGCCCTTTTGGTAGTCGAAGTCGGAACGTCCACTCCGTCACTCTAAACTATGGACGAAATTCCCACCAAGAGTCGAACGAAATTCCCACCAAGACTCGAAGGGACCACTGAGTCTACCATTTCTTAGACGAACGTTACTCTCTCTGGACCAAAAAGGGACCCAGTCCTTCTAGGGGACCTCTTCCCTTATTTAATGAGTCTGGTCATAAGAACGGACTTCTTAAGGTACCTGTCTCCTCGGACCGT
Organism: Madoqua kirkii; assembly: GCA_006408675.1. Lineage (NCBI taxonomy): Eukaryota > Metazoa > Chordata > Mammalia > Artiodactyla > Bovidae > Madoqua > Madoqua kirkii. Next base: position 28,062 of record SJYC01095930.1, on the reverse strand, counting down.
CCGATGTCAGGTACCCCAACGTTTCTCAGTCTGTACTGACTCGCTGATTGTGAAAGTGAAAAGTGAATCTTACACCAAGATGTTTTGTACTACCTCCGGTCCTACCCCATTCCACGAGTCCACACACCCGAGAGTTCCTTGTCATTCTTTACTGACTTAGAGTAAAAACAAAAATCACAAATTTTAAGTCTTAGCGACTTAGAGACGAGAGCACTAGACGCGGCCAAGTGACGAAATATAGACCTTAACTGTGCATGCGTGGGGCCTCATCAGGGCTCTGCGTGTGAGCTGCTTAGCCTTCTGGGATTCAGGCTCCTGCTTCTGGTACTGCTCTGCTCTTACCGCTCGGTATCCTGGTTCTCTCCTGATGGACCTCTTAATTTTATTCCTTTTGTATCTGACCTTCTGCTTTTAGTTGGTATTTATTTCTTGAAATACATACTCCATTTTGCACATTAGATGACATGCTCTGGGAATGCCTTCTCCACGACCCAGGACCTGGTTTATAGAGTGTGCTCAACACATGCTTGTTGATAATGGTAGATTTAAGGCACAGGTACCCTCAATCTTTCCATTAAAAGACTTGATGGATCTTTTTTTAATCCATATATTTTTCCTCCTGTGCACATCGTCTTGCTCTAGGCTTATATTTCATGCTTAAAGCCAAAAAGTGCCTGTAGAAAACCTAGTTTAGGTGTTATTTCAAACGTAATTCTCTAAAGAAGGAGCAGGATTATACAAGCAAAATTTGACAGTGTCAAGGCATCAGTCAGTGCTGGAAGAGCTAGGTGCTCAGTGGTGACAAAGAGATTCATTAAACTGATGAGGCTTAATAACTTGTATTGTTTCCAAAGAGAAAATTTCCTAGCCAGAATTTCATCAGGAGCTTGCTGCCCTAAGTCAGCTATATGACATCAGGACACTGTGTGTGTGAAGGAAGGAGATATTGATTTGGGTGGGGAGGAGTGGAAGGGATATTGTGTGGTTAAGGCTAGTGCCATAGAATGTCAGCAGAAAATCATCTGTTACCACTGTGGTTTACTATCATTCAACAACTATTGATTGAGACCCTATCACATGACAGCCACTAGGTTAAGAACAAAGGATGCAGAGGGTAAAAGATGTCTCCAGTCTTCAGGAAGCTCAAGGTCACCACGATAATAGGTGACTGCTTCCAGGAAGACAGACTGGACATAAAGCCCATACAGCCAAGATCTCATTTTTACTGTGGCGTGAATGGTCTTATTTAAGATCTTATTTAAGAATGATCTTGTTTAAGATCTTATTTAGGATGGATTGGAGGTGGAAAGGGGAAGAGAATGGGCCTAGATCTGAGTCAGAACAAAACTCCAATTTCTCTACTCCCAGAAACAGTGAGTATGGTAAGATTTTTCTCTAAGGTGGCAGAGAGACTTATGCTAGGATAGGATCAGGGTATTAGTGTAAAATATTCAAACAGACTCAAATAATACACATCTACATCTGTAAAGATCAATGAAGCACACACACATCCTTTCCAGGTTACTAGTTCATTTATTTGTTATATTGGTTGGCTGATAAAATAGTCACAGATGCAGAATCAAAATAAAGTTATTTTAATATGACTATAGTTAATATGTCAGAGCTATGGTTTTTCCAGTAGTCATGTCTAGATGTGAGAGGTGGACAATAAAGAAGGCTGAGTGCTAAAGAATTGATGCTTTTGAACTGTGGTGTTGGAGAAGACTCTTGAGAATCCGTTGGACTGCAAGGAGATCCAACCAGTCCTTCCTAAAAGAAATCAGTCCTCAATATTCATTGGAAGGACTGATTCTGAAGCTGACACTCCAATACTTTGGCCACTTGTTGTGAAGAACTGACTCATTAGAGAAGACCCTGATTCTGGGAAAGATTGAAGGTAGGAGCAGAAAGGGATGACAGAGGATGAGATGGTTGGATGGCATCACTCAGTGGGCATAAGTTTGAGGAAACTGGGAGACAGTGATGGACAGAGAAGCCTGGCGTGCTGCAGTCCATTGGGCCCCAAAGAACTGGACATGACTTGGTGACTCAACAACAATAGTTAATACTGCTGTATGGGATATTTGAAAATGAAGGTAGTAGATCTTAAGATTTCTCATAACAAGGGAAAAAACAATTTTTCTTTTTGCGGAGAGTATGTATATAACATGAATGTTAACTCACTGTGATCATTTCACAATGTGTGTAATTAAATTCATTATGCTTATATTCCTACAGTGTTATATATCATGTATATCTCAATAAAACTGGAGAAAGTCATTTGTTCCAAAGATTCCATTTCAAGAGTGTATCATGATATATAAAGAGAGCTCTTGCATGTTATACTGTTCTTGACACCGTCATTTAAAATGATATTCATTCATATATTACTTAGTGCTTACAATATGCCAGAGAGAATCTGACAGCCTCTGAGTAGGACAATGGTAGGCAAAAATTAACCCATTCTTGGCCTCATAGAACTTATGTTCTGGAGAAAGAAGAGAGACATCAAATAATCATCAACTAAACCCAGAATTTCAAACTTTCTTAAACTTCAGAAGTATGAAAAGCCTGTCCTAGTTGGGGGTGGGGAGCAGAATTATTTTCCTGAAGTCATGGTTCTTGAGCTGGTATTGAAAGATAAGCAAGAAGCAGCTAGGCAGGGGTAGATGTAGCCTTCCAGGCAGAAGGTCGTTGCTAGCCCAAGGGCTGAAAAAGGAGAATGTCAAGTGAGAATTAAGGAACAGAAGCTGGGTTGGTGGGGCAGAGAGGGAGAGTGGAGGGGAAGTCAGGGGTATTGTCATATGCTTCCCTGGTGGCTCAGATGGTAAAGCGTCTGCCTGCAATGCAGGAAACCTGGGTTTGATCCCTGGATCAGGAAGATCCTCTGGAGAAGGAAATGGCAACCCACTCCAGTATTCTTTCCTGGAGAATTCCATGGACAGAGGAGCCTGGGCTGTACAGTCAGTCCAGGGGTTGCAAAGAGTTGGACATGACTGAGTGACTAACTTGCTGTGCTGTACCCAGTCACTCAGTTGTGTCTGACTGTTTGCGACCCTGTGGACCCCATAGAGTGGGTTGCCATGCCTTCCTCCAGGGAATCTTCCCAACCCAGGAATTGAATCCAGGTCTCTCATATTGCCGGCAAATTCTTTACCAAGAGCCATTAGGGAAGACCAAGAATACTGGAGTGGGTAGCCTATCCCTTCTCCAGGGAATCTTCCCAACCCAGGAATTAAACCAAGGTCTCCTGCCTTGCAGGCAGATTCTGTACCAGCTGAGCCACCAGGGAAGCATGGTCTAACACTGCTACTACTACTGATTTAAACTTTATCCTAAAGGCAAATTGATAGTGGTAAGCAGAGAAGTAACGTGACCATGACTTATAAAGAAAGTGGATTGGCAGGGGATAAGAATCGATGCTACAATTTTCATTCTCCAGGAAAGAGTCAATGGTGGACTAAATTTAGGCGAGGGCATTGGCTGTGAATGTGAAGGGAAGTGAGGGAATTTGAGATATATTTAGAAAGTTGTATATTCATAGCAGTTGAGATGTCAAAAACAGTAAATCAAGGCTTAGTAAGGAGAGACTTTTGTTCAAAACGATTATTGCAAGGGAGGGGAATGCACAATAGGGAGAATGCTATGGCAGTAAGGTCTGAAAGCGTTGGAAAATCGAATAAAACAAAATAAGAGGTTTTCTTTTCTAGGGTAAAAAAGGCAAGGAGGAATAAGCACAGTCTTTGGAGGGGATGTTGGACAAGCAGTGGGAAATAACCATTGGGTCTGAGAGCAACAAGGTCTCACTATAGTTGGCTAATTCCCAGGAGAAACTGACAAGGGGCTATGTTCCACTTTTGGTGTCTGTAGTCAGGCTTGGAGACAAGCAGAATTCCAGGTCAGAGACCTATAGGAGTGATTAATTTTGGTCAAGACAGAGCAGAGTATTTTGCTGCTGCTAAGTCGTTTCAGTCGCGTCCCACTCTGTGCGACCCCATAGATGGCAGCCCCCCAGGCTCCGCCGTCCCTGCGATTCTCCAGGCAGGAACAATGGAGTGGGTTAGAATGGCAGTTGTGAAGGCTTGGTTCGAGAGTGCCACCATGACCCACAATGCAGAGCAGGGGCCTATGGGAGAGGCCGAAGCTGCTTAGTGGGTCAGAGAATCCTTTTGCCCCTCTCTACGGGAGAGTCATGTATTCTTTTATGTTAGGGGTTGGCTTTTCATGGCTCTGAGTTCATTTACCCTCATAACACCCGAAGAGGTAAGTGTGTAGAGTGGCAAGGGTTGGATTAGCAGTCTTCCTGTCGGTTTCTTTTTCAGAAGAGGAGCCATACTCTAGAGGGGGAAATTGACTTACCCAGGGCATCACAGCTAGACGGTGGAACGGCTATGAACTGGGCCCAACTTCCAACAACCAATATGGGAACGATCTTACTTTACGTGGCTGCTTCACTTCACGTCAGTGGAGCATTGCAGATTCCTCCCAGGGAGTACACTGAAGTGCTTTCTGCCTTCCCCATCTGCTACACTGCTATATCCACAGATATTTACTACATACACATATATCTTAATCTGAAGGATCCACGACCTCCCTTTGAAGTTTGCTCACTTGAGTTTTCAGTTCCTGTCATCGTGTTCTAGTTTGTGCTTAGCTTGGCCATCCTGGAATTCAGGATGGATCTGAAAGGCAGGTATGACTTTGATATGACAGATTGATACAGTGTGCGAAGTAGACCGTAGGCTTTGGAGGCAGGCAAAACCTGGTTGGAAACCTATGTCTGCCATTCGCCAGCTGTTGTCACCTAGGTCAAGTTATTTATGTTCTCTGAGCCTTAATTTTTTCATTTGTAGAGTCAGATAATTCCAGTCGCCTCACTCGATTGTTGCAGGAACTCGATGGGGTGTGGTAATGTTAGCCGTTGTTTTGTTGGGCTTGTAATATGCGTTGGGCATCGTGCACAGTGCTTTACAGAATTATCTTTTTTATTCATTTATTAAATGCATAGTATGTTCTAGGTATCCTTCTAAGGACACAGAGGAAAAAATCTGATAAATTTCTCGACCCCAGGGCAATCTAGTTAAATTAGAAGCAGAACACATTAAAATATGTGTATGTTTTTGTCAGTTAAGTGCTCTGGAGAAAAGTAAAACAGCTAAAAGAAAACCAAAGTAAAACAGAAAGGGGATGGGAAAGTGCCTGGGGGTTGCTGAGTGTGGTGTGCAGGGGGCCGGTCATGGTGCCTGCAGAGACTGTAGGCACAATTGAGCTAATTTGCTTTTTGGTGCAATATACCAGTTGGTAGCTTTCCTCTTCCTTCCCTTGCCCGCTTCCCTCTCCTTACTTCGATTCATCCTTTGATGCATTGAACATCTGTGGTATTGCCTAGTTAGTCCCTAGGGAAATGAAGATGAATGTTTCTTTTATTCCTGTCTCCACTTACCCTTCTACACATTTAACCCCCAATTTGTTCCACAAAGATTGAAGATAAATACATAGGATGTGGTCTCATCTTTTAGTTCCTAAAGATCTACTGGCATGGTTTGGGATCTGAGAGCTGAATTGTCCCATTGGTACCCAGGGTGCCAGTGCATTTCTCAAGGGCACAGTAGGACATTGTTGATCGGTGCTAGTCTGTACCTGTGCCTACACCCCTGGAATGAGCCCTAAAAAATCTGCCTGGCCTATTGTGGGCCTCCTGTCGAGCTGACTCAGCCTGTGTTCTTTGCAGATGGTAAGTGCCCTCATTCAGACTGTAGGTAGGGCCTTGAGGCTTGGAGCTGTAGCCACATCCTGGGAAAGCTTTGCTCCCAACACCCACCCATCTCTACCCCCAGGAGAGAGAGAGAAAGGACTGACCAGGATGCAGTACAAAAGGGCATAAGATCAGGAACATTTTCAAATTATTTTCAGAAATCCAGTCTTAGCTATAAACGACAGCTGTGTGTTTAATCACTGAAACTCTTTCCATTTTGGAGCAGCCTGTGTCCCTGAGGAGGGGCGCTATTATCCAACAGTAAGTGCTTAGAGGCTTCTTAGGGACCTATAGGCAATCTGCTGGGAAAGGAGGGGATGAATCCCTTTGATACAGTGACCTGCTTGTCCCAGTACCCCCTGCGTCAGACCATCCCCCTAATCCCGCCATCTCTGAGGTTTGCTCTGATATGTCTGTTACTGAGGAGGGTGGAAGGTACCGTCTCTCACAAGGGAAACTAAAGGGGCCAGGAAAAGCCATGCTTCTGCGCACCTTCAAGAACCGAATGGACTTACTGATTTTTAAGGATTGCAGATTCGGGAAGGAACTGTCTTCTGTCTACCACCACAATAACAGCAGTAAGGAGCCACATGACAACTGATGATGCTTAAGTAGGAGAGGGCAGTGGCATCCCACTCCAGTACTCTTGCCTGGAAAATCCCAAGGACGGAGGAGCCTGGTAGGCTGCAGTCCATGGGGTCGCTGAGGGTCAGAGACGACTGAGCGACTTCACTTTCACTTTTCACTTTCATGCATTGGAGAAGGAAATGGCAACCCACTCCAGGGTTCTTGCCTGGAGAATCCCAGGGATGGAGAAGCCTGGTGGGCTGCCATCTGTGGGGTCGCACAGAGTCGGACACGACTGAAGCGACTTAGCAGCAGCAGCAGCAGCAGCACGTGATGGTGGTGCTGGCTTCGTTGCCAAGTCGTGTCCGACTCTTCCAACCCCATGGACTGCAGGCCGCCAGATTCCTCTGTCCATGGGATTCTCCAGGCAAGAATCCTGGAGTGGGCTGCCATTCCCTTCTCCAAGGTTCTTCCTGACCCAGGGATCGAACCTAGGTCTCCCACACTGCGTGCAGAGGATGGCTGGAAGACAGGGGCCCAAAGAGGCACCCTTTGCCTCTTATTCTCTCCTTCCTTATGGCGTTCTCCTTCTTTGATTTTTGTTTTATGCATTTTGTGGTTTTATTTTTCATTTTAACACCGTGGGTGGGCTTTTAAGTCAGAGCCAGAAACACCCAGGCATCGTAGCAGGAGAATAATGAGACGGCAGACGGTTGAAGGAGCTCTGCGTAAAGCAGCGTGCTGGGTGGAGTCAGCGCGAACGGTGCTGTGCCCGCAGGGCTAATGGCCCCAAGGGAGAAGCGAAAGCGGTGCAGCCACAGAGCGAAAGCCCTGCCCACTGTGAATACAGATTAGAAGTCAAAGACGTGCAGTGGCAGTAGCACCACGACGCGCGTACTGCATCCTGTCCATTCCTCTCCTGGCGTCTGCTGGCAGACATCAAGCCTCCACTCGCCTCCCCAGACCCTAGTCTCTGTCAGGAAGTCTCCGTTAGATCCTCACTTCTTCCATTCCCATCTGGCTTAACACAGGAGGCAGGCATTGTCCTTTTTCATCATTTTCCTTCTGAAAGGACCTTAGCTTCTTTCTGCTTTCCTCCTGTAGACATGCTTCCAGCTAAAAGTGGTAGAAAAATGGTGATTTGGACAAATCGGGATGCTTTTTTCTTATGTATCCACGAATTCCAGCCTAGGCAGTCCAGGGATGCTCCCACAGTCTGACAAAGCCGTTAGGAAATACATGGTTTTCAGTCCATTCCATCGTATGTTGACTTTTATCCTCAGGTTTGTTGCCTCATGGCCTCAGTACGGCTCCTGCACATCCAGGCATTGCACCCTTATTCCAGGCTAGAGGAAGGAAGGAAGACAAAGAGCCTTCTCTGAGTGAGGCATTAGTGGTCCTTCGTGGCAAACCTCTCATATCTGATGGTCCACGTGCTCATCCCAAGACCAGTAATTGGAGGAGGGGATGCAATTACTCTGCCTGGTTTAAACCAATCATGCTTCATCTTCTCATGGGGATGTGGAAGGAGGGGCCTACTTTCTGTGAGAACAAGGGTCCTCTGCCCCTGCCCGAGCAAACCAGGGTTCTGTTGTCAGGAAAGAAGTGAGGTGATGGCTCTTGGATGCCTTCTGCCACCCTTCTTTTCTGAGGGCCTCCTTTTGCCTAACTTTGGTGGCCTGGAGTCTCTGAATTTGAGGGTATATGTGGGAAGGGGTATTTGTTAATGCAAGTATTTTTAATGTCCAGAAGAAGCTCATGTGTACTTTCTGACATACCATTGCATTTTGGAATCCTCAGAGTCCTGCCTTGGCCTCTGAATTACAATTCTAGATTTGGAAGCTTCAGTAAGCTTGCTTTTCTGGAGGAAACCGTCTGATTTTTGTGGCTGTGTTTGAATGGATCATCTCTCACTGGTTAAACTGACCCCATTTGCTTGAATGAACATCACTCCATGTCTTGGGGCTTCAGAACATGGACAGTTCTTCATTCTTTTCTCCTAACAGGTAGTGACAAAGCATTTGCTTGTATAGAAAAGCACTGGGAACCTGTGTCCCGCACCAGGATAACCAGGCTACACTTAGTAATTGGCAGTGGCTGCTGTGGATTTCATAGCAGGAGGAAGGAGATGCCGTGTTTTCAGCTTGGAAATCTGGGGATCCTTATTTTCCATCCATACTGAAGAGTTCTAGGGCAGAATTCCCTTCCCAAGTTCTACAGGCCTTGTTCCTCTGCCCTCTCTACTCTTCGACAGTAAATGGCAAGATATGATGGAAGGGAATGAACCCTTTACCTCAGTGGAAAAGCATCGACACTTAATTTGGTTTGGAAGGCGGAGCAGAGGATGAGAAGCTGACCAGGATTTCGAGGAAGTGATTTAAGTGTTGTTACATCTTACTTTGTGCATCTTACATTTTACCTTTATCTCTACAGAACCACAGGGCGCCCCGGATATATGTGCTGTGGCCTCCTTTCAACACACCAAGTTGTCAAAGAGGCTAATTGTTTTTTGTTTTCTCGTGTTAATTTTTCCCTGTGAGAATTATCTTTTTTTAGGAATGATGGCATCTGGCTCTTATTTACTTCTAAGTCTTCATCTAGCGATAGAATGGTGCAGGAGTGTCTGGGGGAACAACATTTTTGGAGAGACCAAGACCACACACACACACACACACACACACACACACGCACACACGCGCACACGCGCACACACACACACACACACACGTTGGCGGGCAGCCGTCCCAAGCCCATGAGCTGTTTCCAGGACTTGGCTTTGAACGTGGCAGAAGGTAGTCACGCCACAGTCCAACAAAATGTTGCACGTTACATTCTAACAGTTTCAGTATTTGTCCCCAAGAGCTTGCATTAGACACCAAATGATAATAATGAGCAAGTTCAATTAGAAACTACTTCAGAGCTAGAAAACTTAATGACTATAAATAAGAAAGGGAATAAGCCATATCACCTGCTGCATGTAAACTGCGTAAAGAGCTTGTTTTAGTTAAACATTAGTTAAGCAACATTAAATTTGAAGGTGTTTCCATTAGCCAAAGGTATGTGCTGGGTGACAGAGTGATTATTACAGATTTGACCAGGCTTTCTGTCTGGTGTAAGGGGAACTCTGGCTAGGGTCTGGCTGACAGGTTAATTGCAAATTTCTGATGTCCATCAAAAGTGGACTTTGATAATGAAGGCTTGCCTATAACTATGTAATTCTACGCTTATTTCATTTTTACAGGCAATGAAGTTTGTAGGCAAATGAAATTTTAAGCTTTACTCTATGCTTATTTACCATGGGAACTGCTTGCCCACAGACTCTGAGGATGACAGCACTCTTCTTTTAGCTGTAACTCCTTAATATTTTACTTCTTGCAAATAAACCATTTAGTTAACAAAGCTTAAGGAACCACCATTAACCAATGCATTGTGTGGATATGCTAATTCGCTTCAGTGTGTCCGACTCTTTGTGACTCTATGGACTGTAGCCCATCAAGCTCCTCTGTCCATGGGATTCTCCAGGCAAGAATACTGGAGTAGGTTGCCATTGTCTTCTCTAGAGAATCTTCTGACTCAGGGATCGAGCTTGCATCTCTTACCTTTCCTGCAAAGGCAGGTGGATTCTGTATTACTAGTGTTACTTGGGAAATCCAACCAATTCATTAATTAAAGTGTAATAGTCCTTTTATTATCAATCATAATCACTTCTTTATTTACATCGAGCTTTACTTAATTTATTGCTTCTAGCATTGCCTTCAAGAGATGACAGATATTTTGTCATCAGGCTTGTTCAGGAGAGTGTAATTTTAAGATGATTAGCTAAAGTTAAAAGGAAAAAAAAAAATGTTTGGATATAAGCCCCAGCTTTGTCATTTACCAGCCTGACCACCTTTCTCAAATGATTATAGCTTCTTAAAGTCTCAGTTTCTTTTTCTGAAAAATGGGTTATCTCTTCCATGTACAGTTGTTACCGACATGGAAAGATGGTCTTCCCACAGCCTTTCTGCCCTCTCCAGTGTTCACCTTGTAGACTGTTTCACGAATTGGGCTAAAATGTGTGAAGTCTTTAAATGTTGGTATTCGTTTAACCAACATTCTGCTATCGGCCTGTCACTGCGTAGCTTCCTAGGTGATCACCTCCACTTGCATCATGGGGTTAACTTTTGTCTATTCAGCTGACTTCAGAGTTTATTTTTGTAGCTGAAATTTCCCATGAGCCTCAGACACCAGGTCTGCCTGCTTACCTGACATTTCTAACTAGACATTTCACAGTCAACTCAAAAGAGAATTCTGTGCACATATCAAGGCATCCACGCCAGATATCTGGGGACCATCTGTAGCAGAATATCATTTTGTAAGACTAAATCACTAAGTATGTATGGAGGAGAGATAGGAGAAAGAGAAGGCAAAAGCCAGACTGTGGTGAGAGGAAGCTTTATGAGACAAGCAGAACATATTTATTTTTATTTTGAAGGCAGTGAAAGGCTCTTTCAATGGAAGCCTTCTTAGAAAATATGTAACATGGTCAGACTTAAATTATGTTACAGTGGCTGTGAGAATCATACAGGGCATGGTCTGAAGAGAGCTTGACTGAATTCTTGTCTGGAAAATCTCATGGATAGAGGAGCCTGGCAGGGCTACAGTCCACAGGGTTGCAAAGAGTCAGACATGACTGAAGTGACTTAACATTAGTTAGGTAGTGTTAATTGCTCAGTTGTGTTCGACATGACCCCATGGACGGTAGACCATGAGGGTCCTTTGTCTGTGGGATTTTCTAGGTAAGAATACTAGAGTGGGTTGCCATTTCCTTCTCCAGGGAATCTTCTTGACCCAGGGATTGAACCCATGTCTCCTGTGTCTCCTGCATTGCAGGCAGATTCTTTAGCCGCTGAGCCATCAGGGGAGTGGACTTAGCATTAGCATTGCTGAATTCAGGCAAAGCAGAGAGAAAGTTGTTGGCTGTGATCTGAGCATTAGAAAAGCACAGTTCCTTCTGGACGATGAAATCTCGATTACGTTAGATTCAACACCTCAGAGTTGGCAGAGCCTTCTTACATAAGATGTAATATTTTGTTTTACAGGCAAAGTAATAGATACCCCCAGAGTTTCTCAGCTTGCTCAAGTTCTGGCATCCTGTGGTCCTGAGAAAGAGTTTTGTGGGTTTGTCCTAGAGAAAAAGAGAGTTTCAACTGTCTATCTTCATACATTTTTATACGGCAGGTTTTTAGTTCGGTTTTTTTTTTTTTTTTTAAAAGGACAAAAATTTGGAGGACTTTCTTTTGGCAACATTATACTGCCCATTTTACAGATGTGGGGTTTTAGGCTTGAGGAGATATGACTTTTCTAATGTCACACAGTGACATGGCAAACTTGTCACTTAATGAACTCATATCTCTTAATTTAACCTCCTGTGCATTTTCCATATTACTGCAATGAGGTAAGTTCCCTCTCTTCTGTGCTATAACTACACAGAGGCCTGCAGACTGAATGGAAGGTACACCTGGAGATGAGAGACACTGAGTTTAAAGGCCAACTGGGAGATACAGGATGTCCATAGGATGCCTTACTTGTGGCTTTGGCCCAGGCAGCAGCCTTGCAAAGTCCCAACAACTGTTCTGATTAACAGTCTTGTTAGTACATCAACAAGAGTGACTTCACTTCCAAGCCATTGACTCACATTAGTCAAGCTCCAAGAGACTGATGTATAAAACTGTAATGTACTTTTACTAAAGTATAAGAAATAGAATCTCAGATGGACCTAAGCTCGCCTCTTGGCATGACTTTACTCTGTACTTTCTTTTTAGGTAGAGAAGCTAAATTTTAATCACAAATTTGCTTTTTGAACTTGGAATTCAGAAAAGGAGTTTAGGTGCTCTTGAGCAGCTTTCTTTTGCTGAAATTGCTGATCACTGCTGTCTTTCTGCACTTTGTCAGTAGTTCCAGAGTACTCATTCTGCTCATCAGCATGCTGTCTCCTGTGAGGAGAGAAAGTCCATCAGAGCTGACTTTGCTGACTCTCCCTCCACCCCCTCCATTTCCATTGCTGAGGACCTCCCTTTCTGACTGACACATCATTTCTGTGGATACATTAATAAGCTCCATAATATTACTGTGGAGTTTATTAGACTGAGAATCATTCTGTTTCTTTGATCTGCTTGGTCTATCTCTGCATTGAGTCTTTGTGTGTTAATTTATAGTTGTTTTTTTCATGAAGAATCTTACTTCCATTTTATCTATGTGCCCATGTTTATCAGGGCACTCTGCTTCCCCCTCACCTTTTTTTATAGGACTCTACAGGGTATGGTGTGAGGAACAGTGTTTTCTTCAAATGATACGTTTTATTCTCATCCAGAGTAACAGAGGCACTTAGGAGCTCTTCTCAGCAATTGATTTTGTTTTGTTTAGATGAAAATATATTTGTTTTCCAAGAATGTTTATGTTAGAGTGCAATTAGCAGAAGTTATTGAGTCAGTTGGACCTGGGTTGAGATCATAGTTCTAGAATTTCCTCAACCTCTCTGTAAAGATTGATTTAACTGCCTTAGTGTGTGTGTGTGTGTGTGTGTGTTTGTGTGTACTCAGTTTTGTCTGACTCTTTGTGACCCCATGGACTGTAGGGCTAATCTGTCCATGGGGTTTTCCAGGCAAGAAGACTGGAGTGAGTTGCCATTTCCTACTCCAGGGTTTAATATATTTTGTAGGAACTCAATCAGTGTTAGTTTATTCCTACTTAAACTCAGATGCTGATTTATGAAAAGGGGATTAAGTGCATTGTGGAAAAGGAAAGGTATTGATAAGCTCGGATTCTGACAGCTCAAACCATATGCTAGTACATGCTGCTGCTGCTAAGTCGCTTCAGTCGTGTCCGACTCTATGCGACCCCATAGACGGCAGCCCACCAGGTCCCCCATTCCTGGGATTCTCCAGGCAAGAACACTGGAGTGGGTTGCCATTTCCTTCTCCAGTGCATGAAAGTGAAAAGGGAAAGTGAAGTTTCTCAGTCGTGTCTGACTCCTAGCGACCCCATGAGCTGTAGCCCACCAGGCTCCTCCATCCATGGGATTTCCCAGGCAAGAGTGCTGGAGTGGGGTGCCATTACCTTCTCCACCAGTACATGCTAGAGACAATTAAATGGTGCCCAAGGCTCATTAGATTAAAAGGCTTCTGGTATCCTCTAAGCTGTAAGCTACTTTTTGCCCACATTTCTGAAGGTTGGTTTCTAATGGGGTCAGAAATGACTTAGGTTGATGGCACCTTCTCTGTGCCACAGGATTCCCAGGATACCCATCAGATCGTGTTGGGTGGCTCTAAGTGAGAGCATGTAGAAACCTTTACAAATCTCACAAAGGCATGCTCTTTGCCTGGAGCATGTAGCTCTGTGTGTGTTGACCTTTAGCAAGACAAGTTCTTACAATAGAGCTACTCTGGGGGAAAAAACCTCATGACTTTATTAACTTTAGCAAGATTGCACTGTTGATTGACTTTACCAGTCCACTCTGGGAAACGATTTGTTGTAGTGGGAATCTTTGAAGACAGGAAATATGTCACACCCTAAGTATTTGTACCAGACGACCTTATCTAAAAGACAGTGGAAGGAGTCCCTTCAATTTAAGAAAAATAGGAAGCATGAACAAAGTAGGGAAGTCTACAGTAGAGCTGCTTGATCATTCACGGGTGTGCTTACTTTTATTATACTTGTGCAGCGTACCTGCACAAGCCCATCACTTTTGCTCCTCATACCCTCTTTATTCTCCAGAGCTTAGTGAGGAAGGGAAATGAGGGAGCATATTTTCCAATAGGAATGCCTGCTCGAAGCATCTTCCAGCTAATGCTGCTGTTAAGAGTATAATTGAAGAAGCCAGACCTAGACTCACTTGCAAAGTAGATAACTCCTGACCTTCACTCATGTCATGGTCCCTGAATGGTAAAATCTGGTTGTGTCTCTGCTTATAAGGATTATGTGGCCAGGCAGGGTAGGTGTGGGCATTCCTATTGTAGAGAACAGGAAAGCCAGTGCCAGAGATGATGTTCAGTGAGTAGTCAAGATACCAGAACTGATAATGGCCGAGCTAGGACTAGGGGTTGAGAGCCTGGTGTCCCACACTCCCCCACCATGGCCTTTTGGGCCCGCGTTGTGGGTGAATTTCAGAGATCAACAAATGAGTTCAAATACTTACTTAAATGTCAGTTACTTAACCTTCCCTCCTTTCCCCACAAACCTCACTTTTGTCATCTCTGATGTGAGTATCGTAAATTTACTTTTAAGGTAGATTAAGTGAAATAACATACACAAGTGAGGTATCCAGTAATTGTTATTATAGTTCCTTTGCCCTTCCTGTTTTCTCACCAAGGAAACCAAGGTACATTAAGCTTCAGTGATCTGATGAGGCCACATGACTATATGTAATAAGGGAGAAGATCAAAATTCAACCTGATTTTGCTGAGCCCAATTTTATGTATGGCGGTGATAGAACCCAGTGCGTGAGTTTCTCTTTGTTCTTGAAGTAGATTTCCTTTTTATAAGATTCCTCCTTAAATTCAAACCAGAGACTCTGCTTCTCTCCTTCCAGTCTCTGAACTTTAGAGTTTGTTTTTTGTTTTTTTATCATGAGTTCTAGCGAGAATGGCCCTTGCATCTGGGCTCAATTATAGTTTTGAGGGCTCTTTGACTTTCTGTATGATAACTGTCATCTTTCCAGTCATCTCCTGAAACAGTCTCACATTGTGATCCTCTCCCAACTTGCAGACCGTTTCCTCTTCTGCTTGGAGACCTCTCCTGCCTCCTTTAGTTTCCCTCCTGATACATCCCAGTCTCTTCTCCTTGTACCTTGTCCTGTATGTTGGGGGACTTTCTCCCAGTCTGCTTCAGAGTCAGTCACTTTTCTATTATACATGTACTTATGTAAACACTTTCATTTTCTACAGTAAGAAAGCTTCTAGTAGGGGGGAAATGATTGATAAAGCCCACACTCTGGGGAGATATGAATGAGGCGGTATTGTACATCTCATCTTTCCCTCTCATTCTTTACAATTTAATTGCATATGACAAATGTTTGTTGAGCACTTTCTCTGGGCTGGAGATGCTGTGCTCCATTCAGGGTCATATAACTGAATAAGACATAGTCCTTTTCTTAACAAGTATGATATTACCACAGGTGGAATGTGGGGGTCTGAGCAGGTCTACTTGGGTATAAAGTGAGGCATGAAGGCCGAGTAACAGCTGTGGGAAGGAGCTAGATGAAGAGAGGAGTATTCAGAGCAAAGAGAACAAAATGGTCACCAACCCAAGACAAGAAAGGGCATAGCGCATTTGGAAAATAGAAAAAAGTATGACCTGAGGATTGAGGTCAAGGGAGGGGGACAGACACAGGGATAAAGTAGGAAAGGTAGACAAAGAGTCTGAGAACAAGTTGGGAATTTTCATCTTAAAGACAATACAAACCATTGAAAGGTTTAAATGAAAAGCTGAAATTTATGCAGAGTACATCACAAGAAACACTGGGCTGGATGAAGCACAAGCTGGAATCAAGATTGCTGGGAGAAATATCAGTAACCTCAGATATGCAGATGACACCACCCTTATGCAGAAAGTGAAGAAGAAATAAAGAGCCTCTTGATGAAAGTGAAAGAGGAGAGTGAAAAAGTTGGCTTAAAGCTCAACATTCAGAAAACTAAGATCATGCCATCTGGTCCCATCACTTCATGAGAAATAGATGGGGGAACAGTAGAAACAGAGACTTTATTTTTTGAGGCTCCCAAATCACTGCAGATGGTGACTGCAGCCATGAGATTAAAAGCCACTTGCTCCTTGGAAGGAAAGTTGTGACCAACATAGACAGCATATTATAAAGCAGAGACATTACTTTGCCAACAAAGGTCCATGTAATCAAGGCTTTGGTTTTTCTGATAGTCATGTATATATGTGAGAGTTGGACTATAAAAAAAGCTAAGAGCCGAAGAATTGATGCCTTTGAACTGTGGTGTTGGAGAAGACTCCTGAGAGTCCCTTGGACTGCAAGGAGATCCAACCTTTAAATCCCAAAGGAAATCAGTCCTAAGTGTTCTTTGAAATGCCTGATGTTGAAGCTGAAACTGCAATACTTTGGCCATCTGATGCAAAGAACTGACTCATTGGAGAAGACCCTGTTTCTGGGAAAGAATGAAGGCAGGAGAAGGAGAGGACAGAGGATGAGATGGTTGGATGGCATCACCGACTCAATGGACATGAGTTTGAGTTAACCCCGGGAGTTGGTGATGGACAGGGAGGCCTGGTGTGCTGCATTCCATGGGGTCACAAAGAGTCAGAAATGACTGAGCGACTGAACTGAACTTTAAAATGACTGTCCTTGGTGCAGTGTCCCAGTAAGGGCGGCAAGCAGAGAAAGATAAGAAACACGGTTAAGAAACCAGCTTCGTCTCAGATGGGGGTAGGAGCGCTAGATACAAGTAAACGGATTGGAAATGTTGGGCTTGAAGTGGGAGACCGTGCTGATGCCGCAGCGATAGGAGGGGAGGGCCAGAAAGGGAGCCACGTTTCTGCCTGTTCTTGGGGACAAGGTGATTATCAGGATTGAGCTACAATGTGAACACGCAGATGCTGTGGCTGGAGTGGCTATAACTAGTAACTAATGGTAGCCTTGGCCCGCTCTTCTGAGGCAGCGACTGTGATCGGAATATCAGACACGAGAGTAGAACCAAAGGCCGGAAGCAGGTGGGCGGAACTTCCCGGAACCACAGATTCTAACTCTGCTCTCCTAAAGGGCAGCGTGCGAGGCATAGCCCCCCAGATCAGACATGTCTTCTCTCCGCTAGAAGTGGTTGCTGTTTGCTCACAAAACCCCAAATGAGAGAGTCAGGCCACATTCTGTTGATTTCTCTTAGAAACCTAGAGATGGGGAGGAAAATGATTTCCCGTGGAAGTGAACCAATTACATTGTCAGATGGGCTGAGTAGCGACCCCTTCCTGGCTCTGCCGCGGGCCTCCTGATGGATGAATGTGGGCCCTGTGGTAAAGGCATGGCTCTAGAAACGCAGAGAAGCTATTGATTCCAAGTTGACAAACGAGAAAGAAATCCAATCTAAGCAGCCAATCAGAACTCGTCGTTTGTCCCCAAACAATACCTAGAGTGCTTGGCGCTATTATTAAGAAAAGCTTTTATGCTTATTTCACCTTCAATGCCCTTCATCCAAGGTCTCCGGTTTCTCCTGATTACATTTTCGGTGAGTCCTGATTTGTTAAAACAAATTGACCCCTCAGCTGATTTGTTTAGACAGCTTGTTAGTCTGGTTTGCGTGTGTGAGGTGTAGTTTGCTGTAGCTCAAGAAATGGGAAAAAGTAAGAGCTGTTGTTTTAACAGATCACAAATCTGAAGCTGATGGTCTGGGAAAATCAGACCCATTAGTTTATTTCATTTGGCTGCTGTTATTTCTTTGGTTCACTTTGAATCCTAGTGTGTATACCTCTCAGTTCTGATTGGAATGTGAGATGGTTTGGGAGAAGCTGTAGGAATAGGAAGGAGGAAAAAGCATGCAAGCCCCAGCCCTCTGGGGTTCCATCTGTCGGGGTTTCCTTTATCTTCTTCCCCAGCTTTCTGTCCCTTTGGGCTTGGGAGCTGGTGCAGAGTTTACCAGAAGCACAGCCGCATGGCACCCCACTCCTGCACGATCATTACCCCCTCGGTGTTGACAGTGCTGTTTCTAGGATTCTCCTGTCCTGTCCCACCAAGAAAATCCTCTGCAGGTATGAATGGCCCTTGTCATCTTCTCTGCACTAAGGTTAGGTTGAAGTACCGGCCTCTAGCTATTTCCGCCTCAGTCCTTAGTTTTTGAGAATAGCCCCTTTGTAGATGGATCAGAGGAATTCTTTGTCTGGAATGTCATGGAAGGCTTGGTGAATCCAGCTTCAGTTAATGCTTCTTTGTCTACCTGGTGCTCACCCATCAGTTGATCTGAGGAACGTTTACAGATCAGTGTTTCAGGTTGGATCATTTTTTGATGAAGGTGGGTTTTATCCCGTTTTTCTAAGCTTCTATGTGCATACATACTCTGCATCACTCCCTCAGTCTTGTCTGCTAGCCCCAGGGTCTCTGTGTTGTGATATGGCATGCCTTTTAAGAGACTCACCAAGTTTCTTTCTTGCAGAATGACACCTTTAGCTCCAAACATTTTCAGAGTAGATACATCTGATGCATCTTGGGTGCATGAATTAGCCAACCTTTCTTTATGCCAAGAAGGACCAACATCACAACCTCAAGTTTAGAGGAGGAGGTCGCAAATAAAGAAGTGCAGGTGACCTTGCTATGCTTAATGCCTGGTGTGATGCTAGAAGAAAGGCAGCCACAGTAGGATGTTGGAATAAGGTCTGGTAAGCGTGTTTTCTCCATATTTTTAGAGGGTAATATGCTGACTCCATGTCATTAAAACTACAGTGGTAAAGCGATTGACGAACCTTTATTAAAACTAGGCCTTGAGATACCCAGCGGAGTTAGACAAGAAGAAAATGTTCCCCTGTTCTCTTCCCCTTCTGATCTCTAGCAAGAAAGAACACAGGCCCATCCCTGACTCTCCATCTCCACTGTTAACACCTGGCCAGGCTTGCTGGCCTTAATCATTAGGGCACTTGTGTAGGCACAATCCCCAAAGCAAGTTTTTCAGTTACCTTATTGTATTTTCATGTCTCTCCATGTTGATAAAGGCCAGGGACCTTAAAAGCTTAGATTGCTCCCTCTCTCTCTGAGGACCAGAGTTCCCAGAGCTCAAGTAACCAGTGTTGACCCTCTCTCCAATTTTTCTTTGATAGCTCATTACTCAAGAACTCCAGAGGAGCCGTCTTCCAGAATCCTGCCATGACAGCTTCACTATGTTGAGTGTATATTAAACTGACACTCAGAGTGACAAGCATAATTTCTACCAAGGAGGGGCACAGTTTTCTGTCCTGCAGCTTAGCATGAGGAGAGACAACGAAAGCTATTAGGCTCTCTGAAGCCTCTTTAAAAAACAGAAATCCTCAGCTTTGTGTATAATTCTAGTTCTGCTTTTGTCTTTTTTTTTGGTAATACATTCTTTACAGTTTCACAGTTAATGTCTATACTGTGGTCTCTGTGACCCAGAACACCCTGCAGATAGGAATTTGGCAGAAGCTTGAGTTAATTTGATGGGTTTAGTTGTTAAAGGGAAGTCAGCTGCTCTCCAGGGCATCCCTGGTGTTCAGAGCAAAGGAAATGGGACAGATTTTTCACCTGCAGATAAATTTCCTTTCAGCTAATTATTATCAAGTTGCCCTCAGTGTGGTGATGCACGTTTGGGGGTAGACTAGCTCAGAGTGTGAGCCTAGCTCCTGCTTAGCTCCTGTTTTTCCCCCGAGTGCCTCCTGGTGCCACCTCCTCCTTCACCCTCTTCATTCATGTAGACTGTGTCTCTCGTTGCTCTGTTTTTACAACCAGTGCTAATCTAAAAATCACAGTTATTATGAAGCTTCTGAGAGTGGCTGTGAGTCTCTCGTGAAGTCCTGGATGGTCCTGCCACCCCTCTCCTCTACTTAAGGGATCTTCGCTCTTCCTCTACCCCTGGCTGTTTCTGGGGAGTGTGTGCCTGCCCTGGGGGAATGGAAGTGGGTACGGAGAGTGCCATGGAAGCTTCTCTGTGAATGAGGACCTTGTCTAAAAGCTCGGCCCCCTGAGCCCCTGCAGCACCTGGGAACTGGTCAGAAATGCAGACTCTGGGCGCCACACAAAGCATATTTGGTTGTATTTTGTAGTTTGATAAGATTTCCAGGTGGTTCATAAACACCTTACAGTTTGGGAAGCACTGGGCAGGAAATGAATAGATGGGTGTTATGGGATGTGTGTTTGTGTACCTCCAAAGCTCAGAGGTGAAATCCTAACCTGCAGTACTAGGAGGCTGAGGCTTTGGGATGTGACTGGGTCATGAAGGAGGAGCCATTCATGACCTGAATGGGATTAGTGTCCTTCCAGAAAAGATAGTAGAGAGCTCCCTTGCCCCTTTGCCCTGCGAGAACACAGTCAGAAGACAGCTATCTACAGAAGCAGGATCTCACCAGACACTGAGTCTGTTGGCACCTTGATTTGGGACTTTGAGTCTATAGAAATGTTTGTTGTGAACAAGAAATGTTTGTTGTTTAAGTCACCTGGGACTTAAACTAGGAGAATCCCGGGTTTTAGGAAAATCAGGAGCTACTCTGTAGAAAGAACTCATCTCTGTAGAAACTGAAATCCCTAATGGCAAATAAAGAGTAGGTATTCATGACATTCCTTAGGAACTGTGTGTGTGGTGTGCATGTATGCCTGTGTCTTGGCCTTGTGAAAGAATCATAATGTCATTGGACGAGTATTTATTTAGAGCCCCAAGCAAACCTCGTACCCCTCTTAAGGAATTTACAGGGAAAATGTATACTGAATAAGTATCCCTCTTCTGGGCTCTGAGGGGATTCTTAAACACTGAGGTCACTTCTAAGAAAAAGAGGTGTTAAGCTGAGACTTGATAGATGGACAAGGGTAGGGGTTAGAAGGGTGTACCAGGTACCAGGCAGAGCAGGCCGTTGACAAAGGCCCAAAGACTTGGAGGAGCCCCGTTTTGGGGGCCAGCTGAGCTTGGCTGGAATGTGGAGCCCATCGTGGGAAGATGAGAAGAGACTGGAGGGGTGGGCCAGGGTCACTTGCACAGGGGTTTGTAAGCCTGGTCATTTACCGCTTTATTCCGAGCATGCTAGGAAGTTGTTGAGGGGGTTTGAACAGAATTTTGAGCAGGAGGGGGCTAGTGAGAGTATGTCCCGAGTGTCGTCCCCAGGCTGGCCATCAGCTCAGCATTCGAGGCACCCAGCCCTCACAGTGTAGCTCTCAGGGAGACAGTGTCCCACTGACTGTGTGGCTAGGTACAGTGACCCCAGCCATCAATTCACAAGCAGCGTGCTACACATTCCTCACTCCTTAAGTGATGGGAGGAAAATGGAGAAACAGAGCCGTGAGTTTTCGTGACGGTGATGGAATGAACTGCCTCCCATTGATCATAGCAACATGGAAGTGTTCTCATTCTCGTTCAGCAGATAAGAGATGAGTTAGAGACACTCTTCTAGGTACCTGGGGTATGGCAGTGAGCAAAACAGAACAAATAAAAATTCTGTATCTCTGGGACTTGTATTTGAGGGCAGGGCAGGGAGCGATATTGATTTCTGCCATTAAGTTCTTAATTTCGTGGACACTGAAGCTGCTTGGGTTTAGGGCTGTTTAGAGACTCTCCTCTTCCTTTGTGGAAGATGTTGTCACCTTTGCAGTGAGATAAGTTACCTGCAAGGGTTTTAAGAAAGTGAACTCTATTTTCTCCTGTCTTGTGGATGTTAACATTTGGGAGGAGGTATTCTCAGTGAAGAATGGTGATCACGGCAGCTAACATCTGAATGTTTACTCTGTGCCCGGCACGAGTCTAAGTGTCAGACTTGATTAATTCAGTCATCTGCACAAAACTTACTAGAAAGGAGTTGCCAGCATTTTCCAGGTGAGGAAACTGATGCTTAGAAGAATGTGCGACCCACCCAAGCTGTCATGGCAGAGCTGAGGTCGAAATGAGCGACACTGAGGACTAACGGTGGGACAGTAATCCCCAGAGGAAGTCAGGAAAGCGTCTCAGGATTGAGTGACCTCGTTGTCACCTCACAGCACACCAACAGCCTTCCTGGCCTTCCCAGGGCTCACAGAGTAAGATGTCCCTGGGGTAGGCCTCTGAGGCCCTGCACCCGTTAGCCCCTGTTTCTCTCTTCAGCCCTGATCCTGGGCACGCCACCCACTCTTTCCCCTCTGGGCCATACAGACCTCCTTTTTTTCAGTCCATGGTTCTTCCTCTGGTCCTTTGCCCTCAGGGCCTTTGCACAGGCTACTCCTGATGCCTAGAATTGTCTTCTTCACTGTTTTCATTGTTGTGTATTTTCTCTAACACCAACTTAGATCTCATTTCAGAGGTCCTTTCCTTTGGGAAGCCATCTCTAACTTCCCTAACTAGATCAAATGCCCCCTGTTACTGTTTCTGTTAATTCCATGTCCCTCTGCATTGCAACACTTAGGAAAATCGCCATTTCATATCCACTAGTGCAGCAATTCTCAAGATACGATCTTCACATCTGCAGCAGCATCACCATCTAGGAACTTGTTAGAAGTGCAGATTCTCCCTCCAACCCCCAGAGACTCTGAGGATGGGGCCCACCAGTCCACGTTTCTCTAAGTTTCTGGATGATTCTGGAAGCAGTGTTTTGGTGTCCTTCTTTAATCATTGTCTTTATGGGGAGCCCCATAGGCTCCATCAGACTAGAACCTGAGTTGTTATTTTTCTTCACTTTCTTTATGGCCCATATCAGCTATTGAGTTAGGAGTTGTTTAGTGGATAAATGAAAGAGCACATTTGATTTTTGTACTAACATTTAAAAGTGGTATTATTTTCAACTTTACAGATAAAAACTGAAGCTTTGGAATGCTAGTGGCTGCTAGGCTTGTCCCGTGAATTTGCAAGTTTTCCCTTTGGAGGAAATATCAAACATGTGGCAGCTTTAGGTACAAAACTTCAAGCAGATTCCATTGATATTTAAGAGATACAGTAAGGAAGAGATGACGGTGTCCAGACTGAAATGAATGTGCTTTCTTTCTTCCTTGCTGCAGTGTCTGACCGCACTATACTAGCTGCTCTTGGGGTTAACCCAAATGAGCACTAGGCTAAAAGAGCCTCTGTTGTCCGTGTGTCTACCTGTCTGTTGTGTTTATATCACTCTCTATGCATGCATATTTTTATATTAAACTGCTAGGTAGTGTTGTGCTCTGAAAAAAGTGAAAATGTTAGTTGCGCAGTCATGTCTGACTTTTTCTGACCTCCTCTATCCATGGAAATCTGCTGGCAAGGATACAGGAGTGGGTAGCCATTGCCTTCTTCAGGGGAACTTCCGAGCCCAGGGGTCGAACCTGGGTCTCCTGCGTGGCAGGCAGTTTCTCTACCATCTGAGCCAGTGCTCTAGAGAATGCTAAGCAGAGGATAAAATATTTTCAATTAAAAAATGTAGTTTGCCTTACGGATTTACATGATGTTTTTGGACATGGAAATGATGAGAGAAATTTCTCACAGTGCTGATTATAGCAACTAAAAAGATGTTAGAAATATTGTTTCTCATTGAATTATTTGCTCTATGCCATTGGATACCCTGGACAATATTTATGCATTTGGGTGAGAATTACAATGTCCAAGGGAAACAATTTCCTCATTTAACACTTCAAACTGATTGGACATAGAATGAGAATTTGGTTGTACTTGCTGGTCTAAATCATTTATGCCATTTCTCCCTTGCTCCCACTTTAAAAAAATTGCCTTTGTTTAAGGGAAAAAAAATAAAACAGCTGTACTTGGCAGCTGGTTTGGACTCATGGCATTGAGGAACTGGGGAATTTGCAAAATTAAGAGCTATATATAGATCCCAGCTCCAGGATGAGACTGTTAAACGGTGTGCCACCAGCTCTGGTCTGTGAGATAGACTGATTAAAATCTTATTTACATTCCTTCTAAGTTCTTACAATGCCTATTTTTCTTCCCTTAATTTTTTATTTGGTGGTTTGTCAGATTTGGTGGAAGGGAAAGCTGATACAGGTTAGTGTTTAATGGACTGTCTTCTCTTTCCAGCTGATGTCTGTTATATTTTGTATTTGCTCTGCCTTTAGAAATTAGCTTTTCTGTGTCAGCCAAAGGTGTTGCTGTGTTTTTGAACATGATCCCACTCCACCTTTAAATATATATATACTCCGTAGATTTTAAGGTTGATGGCTCAGATTTTCATAATGATGATTAAATTGGGGTTTTGTGTAGCTAAATTCATTAACAGACATCACACACCTCCAGTGTTCTGGGCAGAACTAGGCACCAGGAAAGGCATGGGGTTTGTCTTCAAAGTAGTGAGCCTCTCAGATTCACACAGAAGTCACAAAGGATAATCGCTAAATAATGTGGTCCATGTAGTGGAATTTTCAGTGCTCTGTGGTGTCCTAGGATGGATCCCAGCAAAGGAGAAGGCCATTAGTCGAAAACTGCTGAAATCTGAATGAAGTCTGAAGTTTGGTTAGTGGTAACAGGCCAATGTTAGTATCTCAGTTTTGACAAAGATGTGAACATTAGGCAAAACTATGAGAACTGGCTGTGCTAGATTTGCAGTTTTTTTGTAGGTCTAAAATTATTCCAAAGTGAAGTGTTTATGTTTAAATAAAAGTACTGGGGTTCTGGGCTTCCCTGGTGGCTCACCTAGGGAAGAATCTGCTTCCAGGAAACCTGGGTTCAATCCCTGGGTAGGGAAGATCCCCTGGAGAAAGGAATGACAACCTATTCCAGTATTCTTGCCTGGAGAATTCCATGGACAGACGAGCCTGGTGGGATACAGTCCATGGGGCTGTGAAGAGTCAAACATTACCAAGTGACTAACACTTCTACTGGGGTTTAGTAGGAACTTCATTGAAAATTCCTGTGATATTTGTGGGATAGCACCCTATTCCTGTTCCCTCTCCCCCAAGGCCTTAGAAGATGTGTGAGGAATTGACAGACCATTGCGGAATGAATGGGCCTTTCGTAGGTCAGGGTTCAGCAAAATGACCATGGTCTTGGGAAGCAACACTAAGGCTTGACTTTAGGATCCTGACACCTCTTTGCCACTCTGTGTAATCTAGGGGCAGTGAATCCATCTGAGGCTTGGGCTTTTGGTGTGTATAACAAACATACCTGGAAGAAGCACAAGCTGGAATCAAGATTGCCGGGAGAAATATCAATCACTTCAGGTATGCAGATGACACCACCCTTAGTGCAGAAAGTGAAGAGGAACTAAAAAGCCTTTTCATGAAAGTGAAAGAGGAGAGTGAAAAAGTTGGCTTAAAGCTCAACATTCAGAAAACGAAGATCATGGCCTCTGGTCCCATTACTTCATGGGAAATAGATGGGGAAACAGTGGAAACAGTGTCAGACTTTTATTTTGGGGGGCTCCAAAATCACCACAGATGGTGACTGCAGCCATGAAATTAAAAGATGCTTACTCATTGGAAGGGAAGTTATGACCAACCTAGATAGCATATTCAAAAGCAGAGACATTACTTTGCTGATTAAGGTCCGTCTAGTCAAGGCTATGGTTTTTCCTGTGGTCATGTATGGATGTGAGAGTTGGACTGTGAAGAAGGCTGAGCGCTGAAGAATTGATGCTTTTGAACTGTGGTGTTGAAGAGGACTCTTGAGGGTCCCTTGAACTGAAGGAGATCAGTCCTGGGTGTTCTCTGGAAGGACTGATGCTAAAGCTGAGACTCCAGTACTTTGGCCACCTCATGCAAAGAGTTGACTCATTGGAAAAGACTCTGATGCTGGGAGGGATTAGGGGCAGGAGGAGAAGGGGACGACCGTGAATGAGATGGCTGGATGGTATCACCAACTTGATGGACATGGGTGAATTCTGGGAGCTGGTGATGGACAGAGAGGCCTGACGTGCTGTGGTTCATGGGGTTGCAAAGAGTCAGACATGACTGAGGGACTGAACTGAACGAACATAGCATTTTGCTTATGTGGATGTTGGGCCTACTGTGCATAGTGAAATTTTTTAAAAAAATATTTATTTGTTTTTGATTGTGCTGGGTCTTTGCTGCTGCCCACGGGCTTTATCTAGCTACGTGGAGCAGGCGCTACTCTAGCTGTGGCGCGTGGGCCTCTCACTGAGGCGATTGCTTCTGTGGGGCATGGGCTCTAGGGTATGTGTGTTCAGGGGTTGTGGTGCATGGGCTGGGGCGCCCAGCCCATGTGGGAAGATCCTAGCATGTGGGATCTTCCCGGACCAGACATTGAACCCATGTCTCCTGCATCGGCAGGCTGATTCTTAACCACTGAACCACCAGAGTGGCCCCTGTACAATAAATTTAAAATGAATTAATGCCTTGAAAGTGCTGTTGTTACTGTGCTCTGGAAATGTGGGAGAGGTATTGGAAGACCGTCCAGCCTTGGCGCAGGTGTCTAATGACAGATGAGAGCGGTACTTCCCAGACTCGCACCATCAACAGCCTGAAAGATGATTCTTTATCGATGATAGACAAGGCCTTCCTTGGGCAAGTGATGTGTGCTCTATTCTCTTCTGGGGATTGCATGAGTATCACTGCCCCCTCTCCACCTTTGGTGTGCCTGCAGAGCGCGGTTCCGGACAGCGTCTCATGCGTCGTTTCAGTAGCTCTGCTCTGGAAGTTCCACCTTGGGGCAGCGCCATCCTTTTATTTTCCTTTTGGTGCCTCAAAGGGTCTCCTTCCTGCGCTGTACTGTTAAAGGTGTCCTTGTCTGAGAAGGCTCCAAGGCCCTCCTCCCGTATGCCCCCAGGGCTCACTTTATCACTCCGCCCCCTTTTGCTTTATTTCAGCATACTTAGCATGAAGCCTGTAGCCGTGGGATGCAAAGACTTCCCTTAGCTGACCTGTGGCGTGAGCAGCGTCCTTCGCAAGGAGGGACAGCCTTGGGCTCCCCCTTGAGGAGAAACCCGTCTAACGTGCAGCTGCGATTTCTTTCACTTTGCTGTCTGGGTACCAGCCAAGCAGCAATGCCGGCTCAGGAAAGAGGAGCCCCACCCTGAGTTTTGAATTTCCTGGTGGAGGAGAAATTCCCGGAGTTGGTCAGCTTCACCTGTACACAGGTGCACTGTGAGGGCCTGCTTCAGTAGAGTCGGGGTGGGGGTGTCCAGCACTGGAGGGTCAGTGGGTTGCTGCCCACATGACAGTTACTACCTGGGGAGACAGGGGTCATGCATTCCACATTCTCACACTGTCAGGCGTATGCAAATCAGTGCTCAGTTGGTATTATTACCAATTGGCACCCTACTCCAGTACTTTTGCCTGGAAAATCCCATGGATGGAGGAACTTGGTGGGCTGCAGTCCGTGGGGTTGCTAAGCTTCAGACATGACTGGATGACTTCATTTTCACTTTTCATTTTATGCATCAGAAGAAAAGGCAAACCATTCCAGTGTTCTTGCCTGGAGAATCCCAAGGCCTTGGGAGTGTGGTAGGCTGCTGTCCATGGGGTCGCACAGAGTTGGACATGACTGAAGTGACTTAGCAGCAGCAGCAGCTAATAATATTAATAATAATATTAACATAATATTTAATAATTTAATATTATTAAAGCCATTAAATAAATTCTTACTGTGAGCCAGTTTCTAACTAGGTTTCTGTATAGGTAATATTTGGTATTCCCAATAATACTGGGAGATACTACTCTTAAAAGTATTTTTTACAAATGAACAAACTGGGCCTCAGGTAAGTTACATAACCCTAAGCTTATAGGAAGCAGAGGAGCACATTGGGAGTGTGGTAGGCTGCTGTCCATGGGGTCGCACAGAGTTGGACATGACTGAAGTGACTTAGCAGCAGCAGCAGCTAATAATATTAATAATAATATTAACATAATATTTAATAATTTAATATTATTAAAGCCATTAAATAAATTCTTACTGTGAGCCAGTTTCTAACTAGGTTTCTGTATAGGTAATATTTGGTATTCCCAATAATACTGGGAGATACTACTCTTAAAAGTATTTTTTACAAATGAACAAACTGGGCCTCAGGTAAGTTACATAACCCTAAGCTTATAGGAAGCAGAGGAGCACATGATTTTGGTTTAGCAAATATGTAGCTGCTCACTGACATGCTCCTTTTCCTAATTCATATCACTCATCAGTCGTCAATCTTCACATACA
>SJYC01095929.1:0-26729 GCA_006408675.1 Madoqua kirkii | reverse complement strand
CTTTGGAAAACATTTAGTAAAATGCTTCCAGGGAACAGTTCAATACTATAGTATTATCAAACATTGAAATGTTGTGTTTTGTTATATGTCTGATAAATACTTAGATAATAATAGATTTTTCATTTGCACCTAGGATAAATCTTATGAAAGAAGTAATTCAATGTCCTTGATTTCTGGGTGTTATCAGATTCTTTATTATACCAATCTATTACATATTTGAGTGCAAATAAGGAAAGAATAATCTCTATCTATCTCATCAGAGTTTTCTTTTTTTTCCCCTGGGCATTGTGGAGAAGAAGTAATTTGGACCTCGTTTTTAGACTTTTCCTTATATTCTTTTTTTTAAATTTTACTTATTTATTTTGGCTGTTCAGGCTTTTCTCTAGTTGCAGCGAGTAGCGGCTACTCTAGTTGCAGTGTGAGGGCTTCTCGTTGTGGGAGCTTCTCTTATTGCAGAGCATGGACTCCAGGGCACCCAGGCTTCAGGGTGGGGAGCCTTGAGAGCACAGGGTCAATAGTTGTGAAACGCAGGCTTAGTTGCTCTGTGGCACGTGGGATCTTCCTGGCCCAGGATTGAAATTGTGTCTCCTACATTGGCAAGCAGATTCTTCACCACTGAGCCCCCAGGAAGCCCCCTTGTATTTTTCGTTCACACTCTTCTTCCATTTAGGTGCCAAATTGTTTTGATTCTACTTTCAAGATGTATCCACCCCCTTACCCTGATTTTTACTCGGTCAACTCCATCACCACCCCACAGATCAAATAACTATCCTTCCCAAGGATTCCGTCCTTATCTGTTTCACCCCTATAGCCTCCTCTCAATCTGGCAACCTGGGATCCTTTTTCTTTTCTTTTGTCTCCCTACCATTCTCTGCTAAGGTGGAAAGACATATGAGGGACAATATCAAAGTTATTAATATGTTTTAATATGATCTGTAATGGAAATCTGGAGATGGGGTACACAGGGCAGTACTGAACCATTTCAGGTGAGAAATAATGGTGGCTTGAACAAAGGTGGCAACAATGGAGTAGTGAGGGGTGATCAAGTTTGGGGGATGCTTGGATGCATGGTGAGTTTACTGAAAAATTTTTGAGAAATACTAAACAGATAAAATCAATTCCCATTTTTTACTGATGGTGTTTCATGTAAACAGCTTAAACTATTTTCTTAAAGGAAATATTTTTACTGAAAAAAAAAAGAGAAATTTGCCTTTTTGTATTTCACATACTCTTTATCTGATTTGGAATTCTCTATGACTCAAAAACATTCACATTTTTTTTTTCTGAAATTTGTCATTTCTCACTAAGTACTCTGTAAGAAGACCACCTTGGAGAATATCTTGTAAGACGGATTCACATCAGTTATCACTGTTTCTTTCTGTTTTTTAAATAAAATACTTGCTAAATTATCTACCAGGAAGTCAAATCATGTTGCTCCTCCATCCAGCCCTTCCCATGACTTCCCATCCCACTCGAGGGTACAGCCCTGCCCCAGAGTGAGTGGAGATTTCCCTTGGAATTGGTCCCCGGTCGCCTCTCTGACATCAGCTCCTATTACGCTACCTTTGGTTCCAGCCTCCCACCCCATAGCCCAATGGCGTGAGTCTAGTTCCTGCTCTTGTACTTTCCTAAGCCTCCTTCTTCCCAGCTTCGTCTCCTTCCTGGGCATTCCTCCCCTGCATCTCTTGTCACTTATAATAACCTCCTCTGATTTACTCAAATGTCAAGCGAGGCCTTCCCAGGTGGCTCACTGGAAAAGAATCCACCTGCCAGTGCAGGAGATGCAAGTTAAATCCCGTAGTCAGGAAAATCCCCTGGAGGAGGGAACAATAACCCACTTTTCTCTCTCTGTCACTACTTGAATGGAAAACTCTAGGTAAACAGGGTTTTGTGTCTGTATTGTTTAGTTTTGAATCCCAGAAGCTAAAACAGTTTATAGTATGTAGAGATGTTGAAATGGTTTTTGTTGAGTATAGAGGTGAATGATGTTACACTCGGATGCTTGCTAATGTCATGGCATCTTGATGAAATACCGCTGTCTTGGAGTTACAGAATACTGGGAGGGGTAGCTGGGAGAGTCAATGAAATGGTATGTAGCCGGAAAAGGAGGGTAGAGAGCAGGATGGGATAAAGACAAGGAAAATCCCACAGAAATGCGCAGAAAAATGAAACTATGATCTGACTTGCTTGACAATTTAAGAAAACACTTTTTTCTTAAGAGGTAAGAATACCATGTATTTGATGAGCTTAACTAAACTTTCAGCATATTAGAAAGTAAAGTTTTCCAAACTTGAAATGTGTTCTCAACCCACACATATTTAATCTTTTTAATGACAAAAATGGTGTTCTAATTTTGTAATGTAATGAGGGAAAAAAATAAAAATATTTCAGTCACTTCTAATACAGCTTCAGTATTTGGGGCCATATATTTTAAATAGTCATGCCCTTACATAATTTAACCAAAATCATAGCTAAACATTAATTTCTAAATAAACTCTAAATATTTAAACTAGAGCCATCAAAAAATTCTATCTGGTTCATAAGCTGTGGCTCAGCTGGTAAGGAATCCACCTGCAATGTAGGATCTTGTTCGATCCCTGGGTTGGGGAGATCCCCTGGAGAAGGGAAAGGCTACCCACTCCAGTATTCTGGCCTGGAGAATTCCATGGACTCTGCATAGTCCATGGTGTCACAGAGAGTCCAGGATATGACCGAGTGACTTTCACTTTGACTTTCTTTTGCTTTTTGTAAGTTAACCAAGAATCATCTGCTTATTTTTGCCAATAGATGTCAGTGGTTGACCATATTAGTGAAATGATCGCAGATGCGCTTGTCTTATGCCACTGTTCAAAGGCTTGACTTCAAAGGAATGTATCACTCTGTAAATGGTTCTTTTTAGTATTTCACCTTGAGAAGTAATATATGTTTATGACGTGATAGAGTTGACAGTAGGAAATGTTAATAGATTCCCTAATTGATTGCAACTTTTGAAATATTTAAGAGCTGTAGGAAATAGTCACAAAATCAAAATGACTTTTTAAAATGCTTGCTTTGTTTGTATAGATTTATGTATATTGCTCCAACCAAGAAATTTTCAAAGTACAGGAGCAGCTGTTCATATACGCAGTGTCAGTGTTTTATTCACATTCATGCTTGGAGATTTTTATTGAGATTTCAGGAAGCATATTTAAAAAACAAACCAGGAACATTGTCCAAGGTAGTTCACAAATAAAGCTTTATTTTTTTTATTATAAATGTTGTATGGTAGTTGAGGAGTCATAATTTCTGTGAAACATGATTGTGAATATTCACTCAACATGAAAGAGTCCAATTCTCAAGTTTTCCAATGAGACATAGTGTTTATCCACTTTGTTTTTCTATTACTGAATGTTTTATCCTCTCTATGTTTCTTTCCTTTAATATACCTTTTTGAGTTAGATGTCAAGTAAAAGTAAAACAATATATGGTAGCTTTGCTTGGATTAAGAATTTCAAAAAATATTACAGTTCTTCATAATTTTCAAGAATAGTAATTCATGCTTCTCTTCTGTGGTCGGTGGGAAATGTACAGTACAAACCTCTGAGATATTTCCAAAATTTCCTTACTCATGATATTTTTCTCCTAGAAAGCTGCCATTACTATATTGAATAAAAATTTGAGCTGATATTTTGATAAAGATTTTATTGATCAGAATGCAATGTATGCCATCATTTATTAATCAATTCAGCACATACTTATTAACCTCCTATTTTATATCAGGTCTTAACATGGTTTTCTTACCTATGGTTATCTGATACCATGTAGAGAAGATCTTTGCTCTCTTCTTCCTATGTATAAGATAGTTGTGTGTGTGTTTTAAATAAACCCTTTGAGTCAGAGAAAATACAAGCCACAGAGTGGAAGATAATATGGGAACTATATAATATGACAAAAGATGTGCATGCAGAACTTATAAGGAATTCTTATAAATAAATTTAAAAAAAAGACATTCAGCCCAACTGAAAAAAAACAACAACCAACAAATGGTTAAGCAAGCACATTTCATAATAGAGGTTGTCCTAATGGTTAATATACTAAAGAAAAGATGCCTACCAATTTACCACCAGAGAAATAAGAATTCAAATTATTAAACACCCACCACAATGTCTAAAAGTTTAAAAAAGAAATGATGCTACTAATGGTAGGCAAGCCTGTGCAGCAACAGGGTCCCTCGCACAGCTCTGATGGGGCTATAAATTGCTAAAACCATTTTGGAAGGTTGTTTAGAAGTTCCCTTTAAAGGTTGAACTTCCACAAAACCTGTTACCTGGTAGTTCCAAGACAGTGGCATACAGATGTTAGTAAAAGAAACACGTGGGAATGGTTGTAAAAAATGCCACACTAGAAACCACCCACATGTCAACCTAGAATAGAAGAGATAAATTAATTGTGGACTATGCACACAAAGGAGACTCTACAGCGGTAGAAAACAGTGAACTATCACTACGTGCAACAGCATGGATATAGCTCACAAACATTAAGCCAAAGAAACTAGTCACAGAAAAATGTGCAACTTAATTCCGTTTGTAAAAGTTTGTTCACAAGCAGTTGAAACTTATTTATAGAGGCGGGAACAACCATGCTTTTAGGATGGGTAATGACTAAAAGGGATCATGATGGAAACTTACAGAGAGATGGAATCTTTCTTGTTCAGGATGATTTTACATGGGAATGAACATCTTTGTACAATAATTGTGACTCTATTCTTCAGGCTGTGCTCTGCCCCAGCACAATACTTGAAAATTGAGCTGATTACACTTCATAATTGGTAACAGAATAATACTGACACTTTGTCTATCATTACATAAAAATAACTTTTTTCCTGAAAAAGGACTTTTTGAGACTCTTCTCAGGGTATGCAGATGACTTTCCTCATTCACTCAGTCACATCCTTACTGTAATATGTAGGCAAGAGGACAAGCATTAGGTAATGAAGAAGGAGAAGTGAAATAATCTAATGGAACTCCTGCTCCAAGTAAAGTCATTTAAAGCACAAAATTTAGTTCTCAAATTCCTTGAAGATACCATCAGAAGGAAAAATAATGAAACACAGATTATCTTGTTTGTTTTTTTCTTGATATGATAAAGAATATCAAAAGAAGCAAAGTTTTCTGTTCTTGCTGTTTCATAATGTTGAGGAAATAATGCCTTACATGCTTTTCCTTTTGTTTAAAGTGTAAGTATCATTAAGCAACATAATGCCTGTGATTTTCAGTTATTTTGTACAATATACAGATAAACCAGAAAAACTTGAATCATGAATTATGTTGCCTATTTATTTAATAGTAGTATAGTAGTTGTTCAGTTGCTCAGCTGTGTCAGACTCTTGGCAACTCCATGGACTGTAGCCCACTAGGCTTCTCTGTCTTTGGGATTTCGCAGCAAGATTACTGGAGTGGGTTGCTGTTTCCTTTTCCAGAGGAGTATAGGTCGCTCAATTGTGTCTAACTCTTTGCAACCTTAGAAAGAAGTCACTCCCTCTCTCTTTTCAATGGTATTTCATAAAGAATTATTACTTAATTCCACAAGTACTTACAGGTCACTTATATTTTGTACAATAGGTGCACAAAATAATAATGAAAACTAGAACCTTCCTGATGAGAAAGACATTTATAAGTGGGGTTCTTATGGTCCCTTTTTTCCATGCTCATTTTGTTCTACCTGACATTTCTGCAGTAGAACACACACCACTTAGGTTCAACTCATCTGTCAGGTTCTTTTCTCTAATATATCATTTTCTTAAGATTAAAAAAAAATAAAATGATGGGAGGAAATAAGTGCAATAAGAGAAGCAGAGAAAGACAGATACTGTATGATTTCACTTATATGAGGAATCTAGAAAACAAAGCAAATGAACCCACATACCAAAACAGAAGCAGGATCATAGACACGGAGACCAGACAGGTGATTGCCAGAGAGGAGGGGGCTGAGGAGAATAGAGAAACAGGTGATGGAGATGAAGAGGTGCAAACTTTTGTCTGCACAATAGAGTTGTAGGTGTGAAATGTACAGTGAGGGGAACAAAGTCAATAATTATGTAACATATTCATATAATGATGGTTGTAACTAAGGGCTTCCCTAGTGGCTCAGAGGGTAAAGCGTCTGCCTGTAATGCAGGAGACCTGGATTCGATCCCTGGGTCAGGAAGATCCCTTCCTGGAGAAGGAAATGGCAACCCACTCCACTACTCTCGCCTAATCTAATCATGGTGATCACCTTGAAATGTATACAAATATCAAATCTGTATGTTGTATTCAAGGAAATAACATAGTATTATAGGCCATTTATACTTTAGAAATAAACAGTCATAGAATAAGAGATCAGATTTGTGGTTACCAAAGGTAGATGGGGGAAATGAATGAAAATGGTCAAAACGTACAATCTTCCAGTTTTAAGATAAAAAAATATTAAGAATGTGTAATGTACAATGAATGTTGCTAAAAGAGCATATCTTAGGAGTTCTCATTACGGGCAAAGCTTTTAAAAATTTTTATTTAGCTTTGTGTCTATATGAGATGATGGGTTTTCACTTATTATGGTAATCATTTCATGATGTGGCAAACCCAAACATTACGTTATACATCTTAAACTTATACAGTGCATGTCAACTGTATTTCAATAAAGCTGATGTTCAAGCTGGTTTTAGAAAAGGCAGAGGAACCAGACATCAAATTGCCAACATCCGCTGGATCATGGAAAAAGCAAGAGAGTTCCAGAAAAACATCTATTTCTGCTTTATTGACTATGCCAAAACCGTTGACTGTGTGTATCACAATAAACTGAAAAATTCTGAAAGAGATGGGAATACCAGACCACCTCTTGAGAAATCTGTATGCAGATCAGGAAGCAACAGTTAGAACTGGACATGAAACAACAGACTGGTTCCAAATAGGGAAAGGAGTATGTCAAGGCTGTATATTGTCACCCTGCTTATTTAACTTCTATGCAGAGTACATCATGAGAAACGCCGGACTGGAAAAAACACAAGCTGGAATCAAGATTGCCGGGAGAAATAACAATATCCTCAGATATGCAGGTGACACCACCCTTATGGCAGAAAGTGAAGAGGAACTAAAAAGCCTCTTGATGAAAGTGAAAGAGGAAAGTGAAAAAGTTGGCCTAAAGCTCAACATTCAGAAAACGAAGATCATGGCATCTGGTCCCATCACTTCCTGGGAAATAGATGAGGAAACAGTGTCAGACTTTATTTTGGGGGGCTTCAAAGTCATTGCAGATGGTGATTGCAGCCATGAAATTAAAAGATGCTTACTCCTTGGAAGAAAAGTTATATCCAACCTAGATAGTACATTCAAAAGCAGAGACATTACTTTGCCGACTAAGGTCTGTCTAGTCAAGGCTATGGTTTTTCCTGTGGTCATGTATGGATGTGAGAGTTGGACTGTGAAGAAGGCTGAGCACCGAAGAACTGATGCTTTTGAACTGTGGTGTTGGAGAAGACTCTTGAGAGTCTCTCGGACTGCAAGGTGATCCAACCAGTCCATTCTGAAGGAGATCAGCCCTGGGATTTCTTTGGAAGGAATGATGCTAAAGCTGAAACTCCAGTACTTTGGCCACCTCATTCGAAGAATTGACTCATTGGAAAAGACTCTGATGCTGGGAAGGATTGGGGGCAGGAGGAGAAGGGGACGAGAGGGGATGAGATGGCTGGATGGCATCACTGACTCGATGAACGTGAGTTTGAGTGAACTCCAGGTTATGGTGATGGACAGGAAGGCCTGGTGTGCTGTGATTCATGGGGTCGCAAAGAATTGGAGACGACTGAGCGACTGAACTGAAAGCTGGAAAAAAATAATAGGAAGAAAATAATTACATGATTTAGGTTTAGCCAAAAATCGTGTCTCTTCTGCACTCTTTGATTCTCAAAACTGAATGTAAATCATTTTTCACCTATGGATCTGAGGACTTAAGAAAGTGAGCCTCAGGCTCTTGGTTCCTGAAGCTCATAGGGGAGTGGGATGAGACTTGGTGTACATTCATTTCCTTAGTTTTCTTCACTCCAAAGCTGAGTGTGCTATTATAAAGTCATACGTTTTGGTCATGATTTCATATAAAAACTTCCCTAGTGGCTCAGATGGTAAAGTGTCTGCCTGCAATGTGGGAGACCTGGGTTTGATCCTTGGGTCAGAATGATCCCCTGGAGAAGGCAGTGGCTACCCACTCCAGTATTCTTACCTGGAAAATCCCATGGACGGAGGAGCCTGGTAGGCTACAGTCCATGGGGTCACAAAGAGTCAGACACGACTGAGCTACTTCACTTTCTTTCTTTCATATAAAAACATAATGAAAGAAACGTGGTTATGTATATTCATACATACAAATTATATATATATATATATATTCTCTATATAAATATATACATGTGTTTATGTCTGTGTGTGTTAGTCACTCAGTCATGTCTGACTTTTTGTGACCCCATGGACAGCAGCCCACTAGGCTCCTCTGTCCATACAATTCTCCAGGCATGAATACTGGAGTGGGTTGCCATTTCTTTCTCCAGGGACTTGTATTTATACTTCTACATAAACTATATGTATTGATGCTTTTGAACTGTGGTGCTGAAGATGACTCTTGAGAGTCCTTTGAGATAGCAAGGAGATCAATCAATCCTAAAGGAAATCAACCCTGAATATTAATTGGAAGGACTGAGGTTGAAGCTGAAGCTCTACTACTTTGGCCACCTGATGCGAAGAGCTGATTCATTGGAAAGACCCTGATGCTGGGAAGTATTGAAGGCAGGAGGACAAGCGGGTGATAGAGGATGAGATGGTTCGATGGCATCACCAACTCAATGGACATGAGTTTGAGTAAACTCAGGGAGATATTGAAGGACAGAGAAGTCTGGAGTGCTGCAGTTCATGAGGTCGCAAAGAGTCGGAAATGACTTAGTGACTGAACAACAATAAGAATACTATATACACACATATATGAAAAATAGAAATTGGGAGGATTATTAGGAAAACTCATGGTTTACTTTAAATTTTCTTTTTCTTGTTCTCTAGCTTTATGTGATCTTTCTCTTGAGGTTTCTTACACAATAAAGGAAAAATAACTGTGAGTATAAATCTTTCTTTTATATTTAGCCATAGTCCTTGGGCAACATTCTGAAACTAAATAAACTTGAATTTTGTCAGAAGAAAAGTGAAGGTAATTTAATGGTCAAGACCCTGTCACAGAAAATATGGTCTTCTTGGAGCTCTCAAATTTAACTTGGTGAGCTTGTCTCTTGTAAATGGTGATCCAGAACCTGTACAGAAGAAGAAGACTCTCTTATAGCCAGTGAAGGCAAAAACTATAAAACTGCACGGTTTAACAGTCCTGCTTCTATGGAAGCCACTATTTATAAGAAAACTTAATGTGGTGGGAATTTCACTGGATTTAGAAGACATAAGTTCAAATCCTGGTTCTGCCATTTGTAGCTAAGCAACACTGAAGAGGCTAATCATTTCCAGACCTTGATTTACCCATTGGAACAGTTGGGAATTAAAGATCTGGACTGTCCCTCATGGTTCCAGAGTAATACTACACATACCAACACATCTAAGTATCAGAAATTTAAATTAAATTAACAAGTATCTTTATGTTCTATTGAATGAAAATGGTTGCTGCTGGAAAACAGTATAAAAAAAACAACCAAAAACTCACAAAAATATTCTGGTCTGCTCATGAAGGGCTTATAGTTGAAAGAGGCAGAATTGAAGAAATCCA
Source organism: Madoqua kirkii (assembly GCA_006408675.1). Lineage (NCBI taxonomy): Eukaryota > Metazoa > Chordata > Mammalia > Artiodactyla > Bovidae > Madoqua > Madoqua kirkii. Next base: position 16,964 of record SJYC01095929.1, on the reverse strand, counting down.
GCAAGTAGTCAAGAGGATGTTAAATAAAACTTGAATTTATATAGTTGTCTCTCTGGCTTTCTTTTACTTGCATGAATTTGTATCAAGAATTGCAGCTCTACCAATTAATTTCTATGTAAATTCAGGCAAGCTGAGCTTTGATTGTCTCAACTCTTAAAGAGGAATGCTAATATATCCACCTTGGCAAGATATAGTGAAGTTTAAAATGATCTGTAAAATATGCCAACCCTTAACATTATAAGTGGTCAGAATGACTAGTTCCCTGTCTCATCTAACCTTATCATTTTAAACAAATTATGGATAGTTTATTAAAAAAGGATAATTAAGAGGTCAAAGATAATAATATAGGGTGATTGGGGATAAGGACAATGATACAAGATCCTCAGCTTTGTTGAAAGAAAATTCTTCTATGCTTGTGGATTTTTGTCTTGGTTGCTCATGGTGTCTGAAAAGGCATGCCACTGTTCAGAAAGGCCAGTGTGTAAGAATATCTCAGAGGAAACCTTTAAGTCTTGGGGGAATCAGAGGAAGACCAGTGAATGGTAAGCCAAGTAAATCATCATTAATTTCAAATGAGTAGTGATCCTATATTTTATCTTGAAGAAGTCAAATGTGCGTGCTGCAAGCTTAGAATATTTTCAACCTGCCAGGCTCCTCTGTCTCTGGGATTTTTCAGGCAAGAATACTGAAGTGAGTTGCAGATTCCTTCTGCAGGAAATCTTCCCAACCCAGGGATCGAACCTGCCTCTCTTGCATCTCCTGCATTGGTAGGAAGACTCTTGACGCTCTGAGCAATTGAGGAAGCCAATGTTAACAATAGACAGTATATTAAAGAGCAGAGATGCCATTTTGCTGACAGAGATCCATGTAGTCAAAACTATGGGTATTCCACTTGTCATATATGGAAGTGAGAATTGGACCATATAGAAGGCTGAGTCTCGAAGAATTGATACTTTCAAACTATGGTGCTGCAGAAGACTCTTGAGAGTCCCTCGGACTGCAAGGAGATCAAACCAGTCGCCCCCTAAAGGAAATAAACCCTGAATATTCATTGGAAGGACTGATGCGGAAGCTGACGCCCAATACTTTGGCCACCGGATGGGAACAGCTAATTCGTTGGAAAAGACTCGGATGCTGGGAAAGACTGAAGGCAGGAGGAGAGGGAACGACAGAGGAGATGGTTGGATGGCATAATTGACTCAATGGACATGAGTCTGAGCAAACTCTGGGAGACAGTGAAGGACTGAGAAGCCTGGTGTGCTGTAGTCCACGGGGTCACAAAGAGTTGGACATGATTGAGCGACTGGAAAACAATTTAAATATGCAAAATGTTTGTCCTTGAACTTCACTGGAAAACTTTTGAATTGAAATGTGTACTGGTTATTATTTACATACATTTTCTCCGTTCTATTTAAGAATGAGTTTTTAGACATTTCTAGATAATATTAATTTGGTTGGCTTTAGCCAACCATTTATGTCATTGTTTAACACAGCAGTAATGTGTTTCTTTCTTGAATTAACTAATTTCCATATTTATTTATGGCTGCCCTGAGTCTTTGTTGCTGCACGAAGGCTTCCTCTAGCTGTGGCAGTCAGGGGTTATCTTCCTTGTGGTGCTAAGGATTCTCACTGCAGTGACTTCTATTGCTGCGGCCCTTGGGCTCTAGATCTCCAGCTCAGTAGTTGGGGCACATGGACTTAGTTGCTCCATGGCTTGGGGAATCTCCCCTGACTAGGGATTGAACCTGTGTCGGCTGCATCTGCAGGTGGCTCCTTAACCACTGGACCACCAGGGAAGTCCTGCAGTAACATATTTCTAATAGAACAGTAAGTTTAGTAAAGTAGATGAAGAAAAAAATGAAAGACACAAGATTTGAATTTCAACTACTTTCTTCAGCTTACACCCACTTTGTCTGCAGAACACTGACTGCAACAGTATTAATAATACCAGTGATAATCCAAGGGGACTGTGGTTTACCTATTCGCAATCTTTAGCAATATTTTAAAAAATTAAGTCAGATATTTGGTTCATTAAACTCAATGTTTGTCTCTGACATAAAGGGAATAATTTTGAAAGTTAGTCTGTTTTTTGAGAAAGTCACCATGACAGTCACAAAATGCTAACTTTAATTCTTCCACATATCTTAATTTTTTAAACATAATCTATTACAAGCCTATCACCCATTGCTATGTAAATATTACTATAGAATCTATTTTTTTTTCAGTTTTGGAATAATATGTACTACCAGTTTTCTCTCCCTCTTGTGAAGTACTGATTTTATCTTCTCTATCTCTCTTTCAAGATTTTAAGGAGTATCACTATTTCTGGTACTTCCATTATTCTCTTTAAGATGTTTTCTTTTAAGGGTAAAATTAAATTCTACTTCTACTTACTCATGGTATTATAAATATTTTTATCCAGAGGGCCCTACTGCCTTGATACATTCACAAAACATGCTACAATGCTTGTACTTCTTTTTCCCCAGTAAAAATCAGTAGCTTTGGCGTCCATCATCATATAATTATTATTAAGGCTGTTTTTCCTCTCAAATTCCCAAAGTATTTATGTTTACCATTTAAAGAGCTTTGCTATATCTTCCTGCAGTTTGGGGTTGTTGTGTGTGTTTGTTGAAATGTCAATTTGTGTGGCAGAGTCTGCACATGTGTTGCCTCACAGAAACTACCATCTCTTCCTTGCTTTTATTAATGGAATATCTGACTTTGCTAAGTCCTTTTCCCAGCTCTTTTTGCAGCTAGATGCAGCCACCTGGCTTGTAATTGTCAGAGAATACAGTTGGGGGTAATGTGTTTGAATGCTACATCATACTTTGATGAAACGGCTGCTTGTCCTTCAGTTTCTCCCTTTCCTTCTTCCTGGCTGGATTGTTGGTGTGATAAGATCATGGAACAATATAGTAAATGCTAGGATCTCTGGATAATGTTACAGGACAGGATTCTAGACTGGCTGCCCATCTCCAGTTAAGTGGGAGATAAGTGAATATCTTAATTGGTTGAGTTGTTGAGCTTTGCTTTATCTTTGTTAGGGTAGCTTTCCCTATCAACTGAGTATTGCATTGCATAAAACTGGGGTGTTTTGGATGTTGCTCTGGATGACTTATGAAGTGCCCAGCTAACATTCTTGATATCTCTTTAAAGTTATCTTTAGCTTTTAGCCTCCCTCTAAATGAGTTAGAGGGTACACTTATATGTGTGCATGGAGAGTGAACACTGAAATACATGTTTCAAGACTCCTTAAGTTTCTTTTTGGAAAGAAAAATGATTTCAACAAAACAAGAAATCAAGCCATTTAGACATTTTAAGAAAATCTACATACCAAAACTTTTTGACATTACTTGCAGAAGTTCCCAAAGGGTATTGAATCTAATTAATGTAAATATAATGAAAGTATAATCAATAAGCAAAATGCGAACACATGAAAAATGACATCATATTTTTGTATAAATACATTTTCAAAAGGTGAGTTATGGGTTAATATATTATTCTCACAGAGGGTAACAAAGGTGAGAAAGAACAGTGTCTCTGCTTATATATTGAATTAGAATATTATGATAAATAATTCTTAGAAAAAAGATATTTTATATTTTTCTGATTTCAGATAAATCATAAATTAGATACTTTTATATTTGCGAGCAGTCTCAGGGGATAAATACTTTGCTTTCTGACAGAATTTGATTTCATTTTTTCAGTATCATAATATAAATTGCAACTTATTGAACTTATTTTCTGTCTTTCCTTCTGGACTGTGGCCTTTTTGAGGCCAGCATCTGTATTGTTCAAAGTTCCACCCTCAAAACATGTGTGAATGTGTGTTAGTTGTTCAGTTGTGTCCAACTTTTTATGATCTCATTGGACTATAGCCTGCTAAGCTCCTCTGTTCATAGGATTCTCCAGATAAGAATACTGGAGTGGGTAACCATTCCCTTCTCCAAGGGATCTTCCCTCCCCAGGGCTTGACCCAGGTCTCCTGCACTGCAGGCAGATTCTTTACCATCTGAGCCACCAGGGAAGCCTACATGTAGAATTAACAAATATATGAATGAAAGAAACTTATATTTTTTTGTCATGCAGCTTTGCAAGGATATACTTTTGATAATTTATTTATTATGTAGCAGGTGATTATTTTAGAAATTTAATGAAGCACTATTTGATTTCTATGTAGTATATCATTTCATTGGGGCCATTATGGAGGATTTGAAAAGTTAAATCAGAATTTCTGATTTAACTTTTTTCAAGAATTTTCTAATGCATGGGGAATAAAAATGTATAAATGACTACAGCATAAAACTGAAAGTGACATATTCTATAAACTTGGAGTTCAGAGGAAGGATTTCATGGTACCAGGGAAGCATCATGACTTTGCCATACAAATGGACATTTCAAAAACCAAACAAACAATAAAACCCAAACTGCAGGAAGATGTAGCAAATGTCTTTAGATGATAGACATAAATACTTTGGGAATTTGAGAGGAAAAACAATCTGAATAACAATTATTTGATGATGGATACCAAGTCATTGTAGCATGCTTTGTGAATGTATCAATGCCATAGGGTCCTCTGGATAAATAGATGGATCTGAAAAGACAAAAGATGGATCTGAAAACATGGGGACTATCTAACTAGGAGAAGAAGGTAACAAGAGACTTTCCCGGAGTCTGAATCCTATGAGCAGATGTATGAAATTTTTTAAAAATTAGAAAAATTATTCTGTTTGGCCTGAGCATGTGATGGCGGTTTAGTCACGAAGTTGTGTCGTACGCTTGCAGCCCCATGGCCTGTAGCCCACCAGGCTCCTCCATCCATGGGATTATCCAGGCAAGAATACTAGAGTGGGTTGATCTTTTCTTCCCCAGGGGATCTTCCCAACCCAGGGATCGAAGCCATTGTCTCTTGCAGTGGCAGTCGGATTCTTTATTGCTGAGCCACCGGGGAACAGCAACAACAAGCCTGAGCATAGTGAAAGGGAAAACACTAGGAGACATAGTGGGAAAGGAGGCTGTCCGATTGTAAAGCTCCTCCAATGCAAGCCTGCAATTATGAATTTTTTTTGAGGAGCACAACAGAAAACTGGCCAAGTTTTTTGAATGAGGATATGGCATGAGTAAAATTGTTTCATAAAGAAAATGTGACATCTGTGCAATCAAATGATGAGGGATGAGGTAGATATGGTGGAAGGCAAGTAAAGATGCCGATTACAATGGCCTTTGAGAGGATCAAATCAATATGGTGAATTAGGAAATAAAGTAAGTAAAGTAGATACAAAAGTATAATGTACAGGACTTAGCATATTATTTGTGGGCAATAAAAAGAGGCACAGATGAGTCTGATGTTTCAAACTTTTGTGGCTGGCAAAAATATGTAGTTTAGAGAAGAACATAGTGATAATCCTTCAAGATAAGACTGAATCCAGTACAGATTAAGAAGAATTAAATGTTAAAAAGAGAAGTAGCAATGTGTCTTTCTTGAGGACACAAAAGAAGGATAAGTGCATTTTTAGACTTAGATTTAGGTCCAAAAATACACTTACAAGTAAAAGGCTCTATATTAACTTAAAATACTGTCTCAGCAGATTTAATTGTCCAGATATGTTGTTGCTGTTGTTCAGTAGCTCAGTCATGTCCAACTCTTTGTGACCCTCATGGACTGCAGCACGCCAGGCTTCCCTGTCCTTCACTGTCTCCTGGAGCTTGCTCAAACTCATGTCTCCCTTGAGTCGATGATGCCCAGATACGAGAACAGCATTCATTTCAGTTCAATCGCTCAGCTGTGTCCAACTCTTTGCGACCCCATGAATTGCAGCACACCAGGCCTCCCTGTCCATCACCAACTCCCAGAGTTCACTCAAATTTATGTCCGTCAAGTCGGTGATTCCATCCAGCCGTCTCATCCTCTGTTGTCCCCTTCTCCTCCTGCCCCCAGTCCCTCCCAGCATCAGAGTCTTTTCCAGTGAGTCAACTCTTCGCCTGAGGTGGCCAAAGTACTGGAGTTTCAGCTTTAGCATCAGTCCTTCCAATGAACACCGCGGACTGATCTCCTTTAGGATGGACTGGCTGGACCTCCTTGCAGTCCAAGGGACTCTCAAGAGTCTTCTCCAACATCACAGTTCAAAAGCATCAATTAGTCCTTGACAAAACTGAAAAACTGGCAGACATTGTTTACTTTTGTGTCTTGCAGCCTCACCCTACCATCTTTTAAACCAGGGGGTTAGTCAGACTTGGTCCTATACAGGCCTGGGGAGGTTGCTCCTGTTCTCTGTGTCCTGTGTTCTCTCTCTCAGATGCCATTAAACTTTCTCAGCCCCTCAGGGTCTCTGTCTCAGTATTTCAAGGTTAAATTAGCTCACAAGTCTGTTTATATTAAGATTACTAATAGAAGACTGGGCCAGGGCTTTTTTTCCTCCTCTCATGGAAGATTTAATTTTGCTGGAGATATTTTTATGCTGTAAATTCTGCTTTGATTGCTAATTCCTGATAGGAACTAAATGACAGTACTTTTAGAACTGGTGAAGTGTACAGACAAGCAAGGGATATTGGGTGATTGTGTTTGGACCATCTCAAATTTTGACTGTGTGTCTCTCTAGCTAAGTGGTATGTTATTCTGCTTGGATTAAAAAAGTTTAACTCACTAAATCTATAAACTTGGCAGTACACACATGTAATAAAAATGTCAAATCATATTTTGCAGAGAACACAATACCATGTGTCTTTTATATGACATTTCTCTTAACTGGAAAATCCCATGGATGGAGGAGCCTGGTGGGCCGCAGTCCATGGGGTTGCTAAGAGTCGGACACAACAAAGCAACTTGACTTTGACTTTTCACTTTCATGCATTGGAGAAGGAAATGGCAACCCACTCCAGTGTTCTTACCTGGAGAATCCCAGGGATGGGGGAGCCTGGTGGGCTGCCATCTATTGGCTCACATAGAGTTGGACACAACTGAAATGACTTAGCAGCAGCAGCAACAGCAGCAGCAGCAGCAGCAGCAGTAGCAGCAGCAGCAGCAGCAGCAGCAGCAGCATGTGACATTTAGAAGGTTTCACGGCAGCTTTCTTACAAGTAAAAAAGTGACAATATACCAGTACAGCCGTACATTCTACAGTTATGTAATGTGGATGAAAAAATGATGGTGATTTGTAGACTACAGAGTGCTAAAAATGTATAGTATTTTATTCGTGATGAAATACTCTCATGAATGTAGTTTTCCATGAAGACTCTGGCCTATGTTTCCTCATGCACGTGTGTCCGTGTGTGTATGTGTGTGTGTGTGCACACGTGTGTATGTTAGCTGCTTAGTCATGTCCTGTTGTTTGTATCCCATGAACAGTAGCCCGCTAGGCTCCTTTTCCATGGACTTTTCCAGGCAAGAATAACAGAGTGTGTAGCCATTCTGTTCCTCAGGGGATCCTCCTGACCCATAGATAGAACCTGAGTCTCTTGTACTGCAGGCAGATTCCTTACTGTCTCAGCCACCAGGGTGGCCCTCATGAGACTCTTGAGTATGTGCAGCTTCACAGAGTCTAACCTTTGTTTCCTGATGACTCCTGAGGAGATAACTGAATGATAGAAATTCCTAAATTCCACCCTGCAAACTTGCTATTTGATGAGTTATTTGGAATATTGTGAGACAAAAAGTAAAGAAATTAAAAAAAAAAAAGAATTCCATGTGGCCTACTTTACAGCTGTTATAAAATTAAAATTCCCCAAAACAGATGCTAATTGACTTTTAATAAATTATTCTTTAAAAATAGTAAATATTCAGATATGCAATATGCGATCAGTAGTTCAGTAATCTATTGTTCAGAGAATCTCTAAATCCCACGGAGTAATAACAGAAAAGGTTAAATGTTCCATTGTTCAAAATTTGTGCAATGACCTCAATTTCTACTTCCCATCAAAACTTTTGTCTCGTGTTACTGAACTGCCCCTTAGAACCAAGGCTCCAGGTTTCTAAGATCGGGAAATCTGTTGGCACTTTGGAAATTCCCACCCTTAACTCCTTTTTGCAAGTTCAGCTGTTCACTGCAAAGAATATTTGTTATATTTAGCCAGGATTTATGTGTTTTCAAAAACAGCTTTGTCTTCTGACTTTTAGAATATCTTGCCTGCCATATTTTCAAAATGGAAAACCATCATCTTTCGAAGGGAGATGGTGAATATCGTCCTCCTACAACTGAATATATTCTAAAAGGACTCTACATTTATATATAAAAGCAATAGGTGTTAGTATACCTATTTTACTTAACTATGCACATACAAACATGAATCTATGATGTTCTGATTCATTCCTGTTCAGTATATATATATTTTTTACAATAATAGTATAAATCCGTGTGGTCTGGTGGTAGCCATTTGGCACATGTGACTATTGAACATTTGAAATGTGGCTAATATTCTGAATTTTTAATTTTAATTAATTTCATTCCAATAATGATATGTGATTGGTGGCTGCCATATTGAACAGTGCAGCTGTTTATATATAGAAGCAGACATTTATATACAGAAGCAGATCTAGTGGGCAAGAGATATGGTTTTGATTGCAACTTGAGAAGAGTGGGAAAGAAAAGAATTAATCGCACTAGCAAAAAGAATACTAGACCTGTGGGGTTATGGTGGGAGCGAGAAGCTGAAAAGAAAGTGACACAAGTTGGACAATGAAGTTGTTTTCGGTGGTTCTCAAGTGTTAAGATGATCAGAATCAACTGCAGGGTTTTAACAAATGGAGAATGCTAGGCCTTAAATGTAGAGTTTCATTCATTTTTAGTTGAAGTATATTTGCTTTACAGTGTTAATGGCTGTTTCTGTTACACAGCCAAGTGATTTAGAAGCTACATATTCTTTTTAGGATTTATTCCCATTATAGGTTATCATGATACTGGATATAGTTCCCTGTGCTGTACAGCAGGACCTTGCTGGTTTTCTAAACATAGTTTCTGATTGAGTTTGGGTTGGAGTCTGAGAATTTGTGGTTTAAAAAGTTTGCAGGTGATGCTGCTCTTGCTGGTTTGAAGACAGCTCTTTGAAAACTGTGGTCTGTGTTAAAGAGTTCATTGCTAGCTCATTGTGAAGGCTCCTGAGTGGAAAGTGACCCTGCTGTGTGAGCCCCACAGCTGGCTTGTTCCCACTGAAGGTGCTGGTGGTTCCAGCGCCTGGAAGAGGACAGTATGACTTTTCCAGGGAGAGACACAGAACTTGCCTAAGAGATCAGAGCTTTCTGCTATTTCTAGACGAAGACAAACTGTGTACCTCTTGACTTACATATTTATATACTTAGAATATAATTAAAAATTGGATTGTTTAATATTGTTATAATAAATTTATTAAATTAATTAATATTCTTAGTGAACTGTTATTTACTGTTGTTATTCAGTCGCTAAGTCATGTCCCTATAAACTGCAGCACACCAGGCTTCCCTGTCCTTCACCGTTTCCTAGAGTTTGCTCAAACTTATGTCCATTGAGTCATTGATACCATCCAACCGTCTCATCCTCTGTCACCCTCTTCTCCTCTTGCCTTTAGTCTTTCCCAGCATCAGGGTCTTTTCCAATGAGTTGGCTCTTTGCATCAGGTAAATTATGGTAAATTTGCCATGTTAATCAACATGGTCAAGATTGTAAATACTATTAGTTACCTACCCAACATTCTGTTCTTCCTAACAGAACACTGATTACAAAAAAAATTTTTTTTTGCTTCTTTCATGTCGAAAGCAATTGAATTCTTAGTTTCAGGACTAGAACTTAAATTGTTTAAATTTCTTTGGAACTAGTTGTGTTAGAATTAGTTTCTTGAAAGTAGTTACCATAATCTCATTCTTCTTGCCCAGTGATTGGTTTAAGAAGGGAGGAGCCGCTTTCATTATAAGAAAGAAGCACAATAGATGTTGTTGTCTTACTGAGATGCTGTTTTCTTACTGGATGGGGATTTTAAATCCTGAAACCACCATAGCCGTTTGTTACCAGTGTCCCTCTGCTAGCTGTAAGAGGGGGGACACCTCTAGAGAACATCACAGAAAGAGAAACCAGAGACTGATCCTGGCGCCCAGCCCACCTCTTGACTCTTACTTTTTACAATGATATTATATAAGATAATGTTCCAGCATTTCTCATAATTTAAATCCATTATTGTTGACGTGTTCTGTTAGGGCAGGCAGAAAGCCTCCTAACTGCATTTTTCAGGGTGTGAGAACCAGGTTTTTATTTTTTTTTATTCTTCCCCCCCTATAAATCACAGAGGGAAACAGAGTATCCTTTGTTCCTCCTGAAGCTGTGAATGGAACGTGAGAAAGTAATTCAAAAAATTCTCTCTTTGGAGTTACTCTTATGTTGGTAACATGGAATGATATTTACTAATGAAAGTAAAAGAGTAAAAGACTAAAAAAAAGTCTACAGGACTATTCGGATATTTCTCTCCACCTATTTTACCAACTGAATTATGAACTCTTTTAAAGATACATACTTTTATATAGTGTCTGGTTAAGTTTTTGGCACATAATGACTTCACAGTAAACTCTTGTGCAAATGACACATGGACGAATAATCAGCATACGAATAAATCAGCATTTGTTCCTTAGCATCCTAAATAGATTATTAAAGGAACACTACTAGTTTACATAAATTTACCTTTGCTTTATATGAAGGTTTTACTCACAAGATCTATCATTAAATTGTAGAAATTGCGGGATAATTTCCTCTTCTAGGCAGCTGTGCTGTTTACACTACATCTAATTTTTTTCCACTTTGACTTCTCTGTAGAGCAAAATGACAATGGACATGACCTACTTCCTTCTTTTTCTTAATCAGATCAAATAACAAAGTAGGATAAATGACAAGAGAAACAATAGCATGGCCATAACCTCAGGTTATATTTTTACAAAAAAACCCAAAGTTCTCTCATATGTCCTTTGGCGTGATATAACAGTAACCTTTAAAATGTCCTTTTCTTTTGATTCAACATTCTATAGCCCATCAAAAAGTAAAGTTGAGGTGATGTCATGTAATGGCTAGTGGCTGCTTGGGCTATGGTGACATTGCTATTGACTGACCTATCTCTAACTTTATAAGCAGTATCACTTCTGAATGGCAGGCAAGTCATATAATCAGCATGAGCAGTTTAAAGTATAGTTATAAAAAGATAACTGAAAATGGTCTGTTTCCCAAATGTCTGGATGGATTATAGGTGGGTATCATCTTGTATATAATTATACTGTATTAATCAGACATTTCTTAAATTTGTCTTAATTTATGAGGTTGAGTGGTAAACAAAAAATACAAATGAAAATTGGATATAAAATATTTCATAGTAGAATTTGCTTTATTTTAAATTACAATGTGATTAATAGTTATCTGTCAACCACAACTGAATATGTATTAATATAAGATAAATCGTCCTAGTTTTTAGACTTCTTAAATTTTTGTAGAAAAAATTTCCTAATTACTCACTTTGGTAAGTCCCATCAATTAATTCTTTTTTTTTTCCTGTTTAGAGAACACATGCAAAGAAGTTCATTTCCCATTTCCAGTAATGCTCCTCTCTTCATGCAGTGAGCTTGGAATTCTTTCCCTGCTCCCAGTTCTATTAAGATATGATTGGCATATAACATTGTGTAAACTTAAGGTGCACAATTTTATATACATATATATACATTGTGGAGTGATTACCACAGGAAGATTAGTTAACAAATTTGTCACCCCATATAATTACAATGTGTGTATGTCTTAAGAACTTCTAAGATTTACTCTGTTAGCAACTTTCAAGTATATATAATTCTGTATAATTAACTGTATTTGCCATGCTATACATTAAATCTGCAGAACTTAACCATATTATAATTGAAAATCTGTACCTTTTGACCACTTCAACCATTTCTCCCAAGCCTTTTTTTTTTTAAAGGTTTCACATATGAGTGAGCTCATATAATATTTGTAGTAATGCCTTTAAGTTTCATTTATGTTATAATAAGTGGCAGGAATTCCATGTTTATTTAATGGCTGAATAATATTCCTTTGTATATATGTATATACAATAATATTCCTTTGTGGGTATATACATATATCTCACATCTTCCTTATCTGTTCATCTGTTGATAGATACTTCGGTTGTTTCCATGTCTTGGCTATTATAAATCATGCTGCACTGAACAACAGGTACAGATATCTCTTTGATATGATTATTTAGTTTCCTTTACATGTATACTCAGAAGTAGAGTTGCTGGATCATATGGTACTTTTACTTTTAATTTTTTGAGAAACCTCCATACTTTTTCCTATAGTTTCCAATTTACATTCCTATCAGTGAACAAGGGTTCCCTTTTCTCTACATTCTTGCCAGTACTTGTTATCTCTTGTCTTCAATCTCAGTGTATTCAAAACTTAGTTAATACCATCTTTTTCCAAACCATTTCAGTGACTGGCACTAAAATCCATCTACTTTAGTTAAGACAATATTTGTCTGTCATTATTGACCCTACCACCTCCCCTTATATCACACACTTCCCATTAACAATCAATCCATTTACAAATATTCGAGGTTTTAAAAACAATTTTATTTATATAATTTACATGCTGTAAAATCCATCCATTTAATATACACAGTTCAATATTTCTTAGTATACACACAGACCATACAGCCACCACCACAGGATAATTTTAGAAATTTGTGTCCCCTTAAAAGAAACACTTCACCTATTAGTAGCCATTCACAACCCCCATCTCCCCCACCAGTCAGTCCTAGGCAATCACTAGTCCACTTTCTATCTTTATACCTTTGTCTATTCTGGATGTTTTATATAAATAGAATCATACAGTATATAGTCTTCTGTAATTTCATTTAGCATAATGCTTTCAAATTTCATCCATGTTGAAGTATATTGTTTCATACTTTTGTATTGTCAAATGTATTTCATTGCATGAATATGCCACATTTTATTCTTCCATTTATTAGTTAATGATAATTTCAACTGTTTCTGTTTATGGGCTATTTTGAATAAAGCAAGTATAAACATTCATGTACAAGTGTTTATGTGGGATGTATAGTTTTATTTCTCTTGGTTGTATACCAAGGGGTGGGAATGCCAGATTACAAAGTAACTCTAGGTTTCACATTTTGAGGAATTACCAAGCTGTTTTCTAGAGCAACTAGACCATTTTAATCCTAATTAGAACTTTATGAGCATTTCTCTTTTCACACCCTTGCTAATCCTTGAGACTGTCTTTTTTATATTAGTCAAGCTAGCTGGGTGGAATAGCCTCTCATTTTGGTTTTGATTTATATTTCCAAGAGGGTTAATGATGTGTATCTTTTCATGTACTTATTGGCCAATCATATATCTTTCTTGGAAAAGGATCTGTATTCAGATCCATTTCTCTTTTAAAAATTGGGTTATTTGTCATTTTATTATTGAATTGAAAGAGGGTTTTTAAAATATATATATATATTCTGGGGGAAAGTCCATGATAAGATAAATGATTTGCAAAGATTTCTTCTCAACCTGTGGGGTTGTCTTTTTACTTTCTTGATGGTATCATTTGCAGTACAGAGCTTTTAAATTTTGTTGAATTTATTTGGAAATTTTATTATTTTCTGTCACTTTTGCTTTGATGTCATGTCTAAAAAGACCACTGCTAACAAGAAGGAGATCAGTCCTGGGTGTTCTTTGGAAGGAATGATGCTAAAGCTGAAACTCCAGTACTTTGGCCACCTCATGCGAAGAGTTGACTCATTGCAACAGACTCTGATGCTGGGAGGGATTGAGGGCAGGAGAAGAAGGGGTCGACAGAGGATGAGATGGCTAGATGGCATTACCGACTTGATGGACGTGAGTCTGAGTGAACTCTGGGTGTTGGTGAGGGACAGGGAGGCCTGCTGTGCTGCAGTTCATGGGGTCACAAAGAGTCGGACACGACTGAGCGACTGAACTGAACTGAACTGAACATGAGTCACAAATATTTACTTCTATGTTTTATTCTAAGAGTTTTATAGTTTTAGCTCTCAGACTTATGTCTATGATCAATCTTCAGGTGATTTTTGCATATGATGTGAGCTAAGGGTCCAATTTAATTCTTTTGCTTGTACGTATCCAGTTCTTAGCACAGTTTGTTGAAAAGACTAGTTTTCCCTGTTAAATTATCTTGGCATCCTTGTCAAAAATCAGTTGACCATGAATGGAAAGATTTATTTCTGGAGTGGAAGTTCTATTCCTTTGATCTCTATGTCTGTCCTTAATGCAAATGCCACAGTGTTTTGATTACTCTAGTTTTATAGTAAGTTTTGGAATCAAGAATTGTGAGGCCTCAAAATGTGGGTTTTTTTTTTTTTTTTGGTCAAGAATATTTTGGCTATTCTGAGCCCTTTGCATTTCCACATTAAGTTTATAATCAGCTCATGAGTTTCATAAAAAGATGCCTAATATGTACAGCTGACATTTTGATAGAAATTACATTGAATGGGTAGATCAATTTAAGGAGTATTGTTCTCTTAACAGTAATATCTCTACCAACCCATGAACCTGGGATATCTTTCCATTTGTATCTTAATTCCTTTCAACAACGTGTACAGATTTAACTGTACAAATCTTTCACAGGTTTGTCCATTTTTATCCAAGTATTTTATTTGTCTTGAGAACATTTTAAATATAATTATTTTCTTAATTTTTTGGCGTGTTCATTGCTAACGTATAGAAACACATACCGTTGATTTTTTAAAATATATTGAAACCTGGCTTCATGCTTGAAATTTAAAACCCTGATTAATTTCTGGAATCTCTGTCTTTGGCTCTGAATCATGCCCCTCTCGGTTACTGTCTCAGAAACCTATAGGTTGGTTCTTTTTCTTCTTTCTACTGGGTAGCGCATGGCTGTCTTTTTGATGCTGTGTTGAACCTCCTTCTCTCAGCTAGGTGTTCCACCTCAATTCTGGTCTTTCATTTTGCTTCTGTCACTGTTCTCAACTCAACACAGCCTCCTCCAGTCTTACACATTTCAGCCACCATGATGTCTTTCAAATGAATCTGGATCATTTCATTCTCTGCTTAAAATCCTCGACTTTCCTTATTATTCATCTGATAAGGAGCAACACTGTGTTGATGAGTAAAGGGTCCTCCAGGGCGAGACCCCGTGCTCATGTCCATCACGTTAGACACAGAATGCCACTCTTCTCTCTCTTCACCTTTTGACCTCCTGTCACCCTTCCCTGCTGGATTATTATCATTAGACTGGATTATTCTCCCTCTGTCTCAAGGCCCTGACAAATGCTGCCCTCTGCCAGTCGCCCTCTCTCCAACTCTCCCCTTGCTGACGCCACACCATCCTCAGATCTTAGAGACTCCTCTTATGACCTAAGCCTTCGGTCAGTTTGCCTTATTTTCAACCTGTGTAATGCTACAGTCTTTTTCTTCATAACAATTACTCTCATTTATAATTGAACACACTGGTTTTAACACTTAATGACTTCATCTTTCAAAAGACAATAACAGAATATCATGTCAATGTCTGTTTCTGTGCTATTGTACCTTTAGTGCCTGACCTCTGGAAATCTGTCATATAAAAATTTATTGACTAGATGAATCATGCTTATCATTTCTGGCAAGTCGTTGTACCTGGAGTACATTGTTTTGCTGTAATAGTTGGAATCATAAATGCAAGTGGCTGCTGTTTAGCTTGTTAAAGCATTAGAGGTGACAGCATTGTTCCCTGTGATCAAAGGAATCTAATCAGGAGTTTAAGGTTCAGGAACTTTCAATTGTGACTATGGAATGTGTTCTCTCTTGCCTTGAGGAAGATACTTCATTATTTATGTCAGTTTTGCATTCGGAAATCTGTGTCTTCTTTAACAGAAAGTCACTAATGAGGATGCCACCTCCAAAAGAGCAATGTTCTAAGGTTCTTAATGATCGTGTGGCTCTTTTAGAAGTTATTAACCCCTCTGAAGCTCATGTCTCTAATCAGTGAAATAGCTACCTCGCTGGTTGTAGGTAAAATGCCTAATCCATAAAAATGTTCATTTCTTTCTTTCTGTTTCTGCCTACCTCCCATCATCTCTGATCTCATGGTTTTCAACCTGCTAGTACATTTTAAAATAATTCATAATTTTTTGTCAGTGGTCTTCATAATAGAATCCACATATACAAAGAGTCTTAAAGGTAATCCACTGGAGTCCAAGAAGAAAATATTTGAGTTTCATTTTATAGTTATTTTATTGACGAATAGAGACACAGACAAGGATTTGTTATATAAATAATACAGATTGATGCTGGGAGTAGACTCAGTTTCTCTTAGATGAAATTTAAAATTATCTGATTTACTACTTTTGCTATTTAATTTCAATAAAACTGACTGACAAACTTGGGCTTCCTTGATGGCTCAGCGGGTAACACAGGAGATGCAGGTTTGATCTCTGGGTTGGGAAGATCCCATGGAGGAGGAAATGGCAACCCACTCCTGTATGTTTGCCTGGAGAATTCCATTGTCTGCTAGGACAGAGGAGCCTGGTGGGCTACAGTCCAAAGGGTTGCTAGGAGTTGGACACGAGTGGACAATTAAGCACAGCAAACAACTTTCACAAAATGAACACATTGCTTGGAAAGATTCCCAGGAAGAAGCCTCAGACTGAAGGTAACTACCAGAACTTCCATCTCAGCCTCTTGCTGGGCATATACTGGGTGAATAGGAAAACTAAAGAACTCCAGTTCAGTCACATTATGGCATGCTACTTGAAATTTAGTTTTTAAAAGTAATCACATTTTATTAGGGCCTTCTTGGAATGTCTGATTTTTTTCCCCCACAGTGAGTGAGGAAGAAACTCATGCCAAGGAAACTAAGTATTTGGAATTTTTTTTTTCTTTATAAATGTCACCCTTAAGAACTCTCATTGCGCTTCACATAAAAAAGATCTAGAAAACATTTTTTACCCAGTTCATAAGAAAAACTGGCTTAAAGAACACAGAAATTTAA